>JBBPTZ010000909.1:0-13690 GCA_038094315.1 Phylloporus cf. tubipes
TATTCTTGATCTATGCAATCTTAGCGTTGTATCTTGAACCACCCCCTGGACCTCTATTAGCCTCTGCGTGCTACTGAGATGCTCTGAGTGTTCCAAGGCCTTTCCTTTGAGAACTCCCTTCATATACCTTTAACCTGACAACTGCTCTGTTGTCAATACTCTCGGATTGAACCTCGGTGACTCCTGACATTCTGGATCCTCTTTGCGACGCTACATGTAACAAAAGATCAAGAATTTCCCTCCATCCCTCCTATCTATGGAGCAGGACCAACCCACCTTCGTCACCATAGCACACCCCTCGAGAAACCCTTGCTTTTGCCCTCCACAGTTAGATGATGAAATCCAGGTTCCCATACCAGAGTATATCCCTCATCATTGTCAACCCCCGCCCACAGACCTCCCCCTGTCTGCACAACCTCGTCCCCCACCCATTGTACCACCACCCCCTTGTACCCCCAGCCCCATCACTGTCACCCCACCCCAGTCACCCATGTCTTCCACCACTGAACTCAAAGCAGCCCTTCCCACCAACTTCTCTGGAGAACTTGCTGACGCTATGCATTGGATGAAGGCCATGCGTGCCTACTTTGCTATTAACCCCTTGCTCTACATCTCTGATGAGTCCAAGGTTATGACAACCCTGAACAAAATGAGCAAGGGTTGAGGTGTATCCTTCTCTGAGATGTGGTACGACCTCATGGCCGACACCAACCTTGCCCCCTTCAAGAAAACCTTTGAGAAGCTGGCTGCAAACTTCCAGACCACCTTCTATCCCTTTGATATCAAAGCCACTGCCCGCCATGAGCTCATCAGACTCCAGCAGAAATCCTTCTGCACCACCGGAGACATCACAGATGACGGCTTCCAGAAATTTATCACAGACTTTCAGAACCTTGCATCCAAAGCTGGCATGACTGACTAGGAAACCCTCATTGACCTCTTCTCCCTCAGGCTTGACCCCCACATCTCCATGCTCGTCATTGGCACCAAAAAGAACCCCACCACCATTGTGGGTTGGATCTCCAAGGCCAAGGACTTCCACACCCAGGTCTCCCACATGGATGCCATAGCCAAAGGATGCTCTGCTCCTTCATTCTCTTATCATCGCCCTGCTATCAACCCCAATGCTATGGATGTTAACACTATCCGCCTTAACAAACTCACCCCTGCCAAACATACCAAGTGCATCAAGGAAAAACTCTGTTTCTGCTGTTGCAAGGGAGGTCACAATGCTGGGAACTGCCCCACTGCGCTACACACCACCTTATCCCCCACTCCCTGTCCCCCACAAAACATCCATAACACTGAGACCACTCCCATCCCGGCTATGTCCACATCCTCTGCCCCACCCACTACTACCCCCTTCGTTATCAATGCATATGTCAACACCCTGAAAACTTAGGGTAAGAACAAGGACAAGGTCCTCCAAATCCTCAAGGTCTGCTTCAAAGATATGCCCGAAGAAGACACCTCCATCACTGCCATTGACACCAAGGATTTTTAGTACAGGAAGCTGCTTCAACGTCTCCTTCCCAGTCCATTTCCAATGTAATTACTACCTTGCCAAATAAACATATGCTTGTCCCTGTTAAATTGCAAGCCCTTGGAAAAATTGTCGAGACCTTCACCCTTATTGATTCTGGCGCCACCGGAAACTTCATCAATATCGGACTTCTCATCCAAGCTGACTTTCCCCTACAATGATTGCCCCATCTGATCATTGCGCATAATGTGGATGGCACCGCCAATGCCAAGGGAACGATCTGATGGAAGACCCAGATCGGTCTCAAATTCCCCTCCATAGATGATGACAAAGAACTTATGGTCCTAAGCCTTGGCTGCTGATGAATCATACTCGGAATGCCCTGGCTTCAGAAATGGAACCCCCACATTAACTGGGCCAACAACCACATAACTCTTCCCTGCAGTCCATGCCCCATTGACAACAAGCTCTACACCCACCAGTGATATCTGGTCCAATATCTTGGACTCAATGTTGACCAGGAAATCTCAGAACTCTATGACTCTCACTACACCCCATCAGAAAATGTCGATAAGATCACCATCTCCACCCAACTCACACAAAAAAACCCACCCAAGGAACAGGAGGTTCCGGACTGGTGCAAGGACTTTGCTGATGTCTTCTTAGAAAAGACTCACGAGAAACTTCCCCCTCACTACTCCTATGACCACACTATTGAGCTCAAACCCTCCTTCGTCCCAAAAATCACCAAAGTTTATCCTCTGAGCCCCGCTGAACATAAGGCCTGCAAAGCCTTTGTTGAAGAACACCTGAAGACTGTATGAATCATTCCATCTAAATCCTCCCAAGCCTCACCCTTCTTCTTCGTACCTAAGAAGGACAGAACCCTTTGCCCTTGTCAGGACTATTGCTACCTGAACTCTCATACCATCCACAATGCCTATCCACTCCCTCTCATTCCTAAGCTCATTGATGACATGTGTTACACATAGCATTATGAACGAAGATCCAGAATGTCGGATGCAGCCGAGGTTCAATCCGAGGGTGTGGACAACAGGTCGGTCATTGGGTCGAAGGTGAACGAGGGGAGTTCTCAAGGAATTGCCTTGGAACTTACAGAGCACTTCAATAGCGTGCAGCAGCTAGTAGAAGTCTGGGAGGTGGTTCTAGACACAATGCTAGATTGCGCAGATCAAGAATAAGGACTAGAGTACAGGCAGTGGTGGTATAAATACTAGACTGTACGTAAGCGATAGAAGTCTGTGGAATTGGACAGAACTACTGTGGGTTGACAAATACGTATGAGTCAATGTGAATGTAGCAGAATGACGATGCCATTGTAAGAGAAGTGGCAGAGGAGAGAGGCTGTTATGGTCGTGCTGTTACGTCAGTCTGTTTTTCTCTTTTCCTTTGCCTATTCCGATCCTGGCCCCTGCTGGGAACATTACATTTTCATTGTATCGCTGAACTGGCAGCTCCTTTATCCCGCTTTCTGGCCTGACACCGTTCCTTCAGATCCTATCAGGACAGGCTCCGGACTTCCTTCTTGATCATTCCGTACGTATCTATGGACAGCCTCTGCTCCTTCACTGTTTCTCTCATAACAGCGTCGTTTTTCTGCTATCGTCCCATTGACTCATACGTACTTACTAATCCGCAGTAGTTTCTGTCCGCTTCTACAGAGTTCCATCGCTTATGTACATACTGAGTACTTATACCTCCGCTGCCTGTACAACACTCTTCATTCTTGATCTGCACAATCCAGCGTTGTATCTAGAACCAACCCCCAGGACTTCTCTGAGTCGCTGCACACTCCTGAAGTGCTCTGTAAGTTCCTAGGTGATTCCTAGTGAACTCCCCTCGTTTACCTTCGACCCGATGACTGACCCGTTGTCCGCTTCCTCAGATTGAACCTCAGCCACGTCTGATGTTCCGGATCTACGTTCGCAATGCTACGCATAACAGAGGCTGTCCATAGAACATACTGGAAGATCAAGAATAAAGTCCAGGGCCTGGTCCAGTAGGATCTGAAGGAACAGCGTCAGGCCAGAAGGCAGGGTAAAGAAGCTGCTGGGTCAGCAATACTACAAAGAGATAGTGTTTCCAGCAGGGGCTGGGGTTGGAATAGGCAAAGAAAATGAGAAAAACAGACCGACGCAATAGCACAACCGTAACATTACCCCCCTCTAATGATCAAGTCCCTGGCTCAATCTTCTTCATAAACCCTCTAAAGGTTACCTCCAGGGCAGATAAGTGATCAGTTATCTCCATAAATATCCTCGGCCTGATCTGCCGATAAGTTCTTGAATGGACAGTCAACAAGTACGTGCCCAAACTGAAAGCAGCATGAGCATGGGTGACTGGGACAAAACCTGGTGCTATGTCCCCAGTGACTGCAAACATTGCATTGGTTGCGGAGACAATTAGATTGAGCGTGGCCTGGGGCAGATACGTGACAGTGAGGGCAGGAATAATGAGGGCAGTTCTTGTGATAGTGACCCAGAGTGTGACACTGAAAGCACTTGGTTAATGCCGAAGCAGGTGGACGGATAAGGGATGAGGGAACTATGCAGGTGGGAGAGGAGAACACATTGCCTGCTTCAGTATGGGCCGTCCAGGTGCGGATTGTCTGAATAGTAGTATCATCATGGCAGCTTCCGTCAAAGGGGTCAACGGTGGGGGGGTCAACTGTGGTGGAGGTCATGGATGGAACAGGGGAGGAGATATGATCAAGTAGAGCCATGGTGGGGGGAGGAGTGGAGATAGAGGAGGGGTCCGAAAGTGGTGCGAAGACAGGAGCGGGGATCAGAAGAGGAGGTGGCAAAGGGGAGAGTGCGGAGTGTATGTAGCGGGTGCGTTTGTCGGGAGACATACATAAGAATATTCAATGAAATGTAGTGTAAATGTCACGAGCAGGGATTTGTTCTACAAAATTAGCAAAGCTGTGGAGGTGGAGTATGGTTAAGATGCAAGTAGGAGCTTTGTTGATGAGCAAGCGCATAGGAGCACCGAAAGTGGTGGGTAGATCACTGGGAGCGGCTTGACCATGATATATCTGAGTAGAGGAGACATCTAGGAAGAGATGGACAAGTTCCTGCAATACCTCATCAAGTTGGAAAAGAGGCATCCACTTGATGATACTGAGGAGGTGACTATCAGTGAGTATCGCGGTGTAGAGCAGGTGTAAAAAGTGGACTGGCAAGTGGCATGGGAAGACCAGACACAAGCGGATGGGCAAGGCAAGGTGAGAGGAGTCAGAAGAGGTGGAGGAGGATGAGGACATGGTGAAGGGGCATATACTGGTGGAAAGAACTGGGTGGGATGATCTAGGACAAGCCTCGGGAGCGTTTATAAGTGGATAGGATGTCAGAGGCGTGGCAGAGATTGGACTCGGGTTCCCAGGTATTTTCCGACGATGGGTAGCCTTTCCACGCAGTCAGGTACTTGCGGTGTCCTGGTGCACCCCGATGAAACACAATCCTGTCAACCTTGTACTCTTCTTCTGATCCAACTAGATCCGGTGGCAGTCGGGAGAAGTTGGGACCAAAAGTGGGAGTTTCACGATAGGGCGATAAGAGAGAGGCATGGAAGACATCATGTATTTTCCAGGTGGGTGGTAGCCGGAGGCGGTATATGAGTGGTGATGGTACCTGAGTTATTTCAAAAGGGCCCAAACGTTTGGGAGCGAGTTTCCATGAAGGGTAATCAATGCAGAGGTTAGAGGCTTCAAGCCAGACTTTATTTCCAACTTTCCAGGGGGAGAAGCTTTGGGTGGAGTGCATTGTTATGATCCAATGAGCGGTGTCATGTGTGGCTTGTGCTTCATCACAGGCTTTGTCAAGGAGTGTGAGACATTTCTTCAGAGTGGGGAGGAAGGTTTTTCCAAGCGGCGGATAGGAGTGGGGTTCATAGCTGAGGATGAGAGAGAATGGGGAGACTTTGGTGGAGCTATGGGACATGGAGTTATGATGGAATTCAGCAGTGGTGAGGAGGTCGGGCGAAGACAAGGGGTTGTTGCCGCAGAAGATGTGTAGGTATGTCTTGATTTCCTGGTTGGTTCATTCTATTTGCCTGTCAGTCTGTGGATGGTAGGCGGTAGAGAGGCGGATGTCATAGTGGAGGAGGTGAGCAAGCTCCTTGGCAAAGGCAGAAGCAAACTGAGGGCCACGATCGGATATGATGGAGTCGTGGAGGCCGAACTGTTTGAACACATGAAGAAAAAAGAGGGTGGCTACCCCTTGGGCGTTGATAGTCTTAGAGCAAGGGCATAAAATTACCCCCTTTGAAAGGCCTTGGTTGACCATGACCAATAAGGAATCATGTCCTTTGGCAGGAGGGAGGTCCATGATAAGGTCCATAGAGAGCTGTTTAAACAGGAGAGTGGTGGTGGATGTGATGGGTGAGAGTGGCAGGACAGTGGGGTGAGTATTGGCTTTAGCGGATTGGCAAACGGCACATCCAGCGATGAAGGAGGAGACAAATGTGGTGAGCCTGGGCCACCAATAGTCCTGTTTGATGAGAGCCTTGGTGCGGAAGCGGCCAGCATGGCCTGTGGTGGGAGACTCATGTAGTGCGTGAAGGAGAGCGGAGCGGTTGGCGGGGGGAATATACATGCTGCCCTTGTAGTACAGGTGGCTGGCGTCAAATGTCCAGTTGGCAAGGGCAGAACGAGGGAAGAGGGGTGAGCCTTCCTGGATGCTCTGAATGGCTTTGAGGACAAGGGGGTCGGACTGGGAGGAGGATTGAATGTGACGGGCGAGGATGAGGTCAAGCGCATTAATGACAACCAGGTCTGGGACAATGGAGGCATCAGCATTGTCCAAGGTGGTGTTGATGAGATCTTTCTGAGAGAGTGCGTCAGCTGGTCCCATCTTGGTACCAGGCATGACGTGCCAGACAATATCGAAGTCCTG
Source organism: Phylloporus cf. tubipes (assembly GCA_038094315.1). Classification (NCBI taxonomy): domain Eukaryota; kingdom Fungi; phylum Basidiomycota; class Agaricomycetes; order Boletales; family Boletaceae; genus Phylloporus; species Phylloporus cf. tubipes. The sequence goes on from JBBPTZ010000909.1 coordinate 6,397, forward strand.
CAAAAAGAGCGACCAGTGGGCTTGCTGGTGGGAGAGTTTCCGAGGGTCCTTGACGTAGGATAGGTTCTTGTGATCAGTGATAATGGTGACCAGGTGGTTGGTGCCTTGGAGGTATTGTCGCCATTCGGCTAGGGCAAGGATAACAGCAAGGAGTTCTCGGTCGTAAATGTCATAGTTTCACTCCGTGGAGCCAAAGGTGCAAGAGAAGTATGCACAGGGGTTTAGATCACCATTGGTGTCGGCTTGCATGAGGACTGTGCCAGCTGTGATGAGGGAGGTGTTGGACATAATGGAGAATGCTTTGGTTACATCGGGGATAAGAAGTACAGGGGCGGAAAAGAAGATCTTCTTCAGTTTGTTAAATGTGCATTGTTGGAAGCCCGTCCAGACCCATGGTTTGTTCTTCCAGGTGAGGAGGTTTAGCGGGGTGACAATGTTGGAAAAATCAGGTATGAACTTCTGGTAAAAATTGGCAAAGCCCATGAAGGAGCATATGGCTTTGATAGAGGAGGGTGGCTTCCAGTCCTGGATAGCCCGGAGTTTGGTGAGATCCATCTCAATCTTTCCTTGACCGATGATGAGCCCAAGGTATTCCATACGAGTGGTGTCGAAGGAGCATTTGGACAATTTCAAGGATAGTCTGTGTTCACAGAGTCGTTGTAGCACACAGCAGGTGCGTTCATGGTGAAGGGTGATGTCATCCTTGGTGTGGATGCCCAGATTGTCCATGTAGATCTTGAGCCATCTTTCTCTGATCATATCTGCAAAGATATCGTTCATAAATGCTTGAAAGGTGGGAGGAGCATTGTTGAAACCGAAGAACATGACGGTAGGTTCAAAGAGGCCAAGTGGTGTGATGAACGCGGCCTTCCATTGGTCCTCCTCGTGGATGCGGATATTGTTATAACCCCATCAAATGTCGAACTTGGTGAAGAGCATGGACTCCTTCATGTCATCAATGAGTTCAGGAATGAGTGGAAGAGGGTAGGCGTTGCAGATAGTGTGAGAGTTCAAGTATCAGTAGTCTTGGCAGGGACATAAGGTTCCATCTTTCTTAGGAACAAAGAAAAATGGGGAAGCTTGGGGGGATTTAGACGGGACGATCCATCTGGTCTTCAGGTGTTCATCCATGAAGGCTTTGCAGGCCTTGTGTTCAGCAGGGTTCAAGGGGTAGACTTTGGCAATTTTAGGGATGAAAGAGGGTTTTAGTTCGATGGTGTGGTTGTAGGGGCGATGGGGAGGGAGTTTCTCGTGGGTCTTTTCCGAGAAGACATTGGCAAAGTCCTTGCACCAGGTCAGAATCTCCTGTTCCTTGGGGGCAGTTTCCTGGGCAAGTTGGGTGGAGATAGTAATCTTATTGATGTCTTCCGAAGGGGCGTAGCAAGAGTCATATAGTTCGGAGATTTCTTGGTCGACATCCAATCCTAGGTATCGTACCAAATATCATTGGTGGGTGTAAAGTTTGTCATCAATGGGGTGAGGGTTGCGAGGGAGTGTGATGCAGTTGTTAGCCCAGTCGATGCGAGGGTTCCATTTCTGAAGCCATGGCATTCCGAGTATGATCTGTCAGCATCCAAGGCTTAGGACCATGAGCTCTTCTTTGTCATTGGTGGAGGGGAACTTGAGACCGATCCAGGTCTTCCATTGGATTGTTCCCTTAGCATTGGCAGTGCCATCAGCATTGTGTGCAATGATCAGGTGGGGTAGACATTGCAGGGGGAAGTTGGCTTGGGTGAGAAGTCCGATGTCAATGAAGTTTCTGGTGGTGCTGGAATCAATGAGAGCAAAGGTGTCAATGATTTTTCCGAGGGCTTGTAGCTTGACAGGGATGAGGAGAGTTCGTTTATTGGGTAGAGCTACAAATACATTGGAAACAAGTAGGGAAGGAGACGTTGAGGCGGCTTCCTGTTCTAAAAATCCTTGGTGTTGATTGTGGTGACAGAGGTGGTTTCTTTGGGTGTTTCCTCAAAGCAAACCTTGAGCACCTGGAGGACTTTGTCCTCGTTCTTGCCTTGAGTCCTCAAGGTGTTAATATAGGCATCGATGGCAGAGGGGGTGGCAGCAGGCAGGGCAGCAGATGTGGATGCGGGGGTGGTCTTGGTGTTACAAATGTTCTGGGGGCAGTGGGGAGCAGGTGATGCAGGGATGTGCAAAGCAGTGGGGTAGTTGCCAGCATTGTGACCTCCCTTGCAGCACTTGAAGCAAAGCTTCTCCTTGATACACTGAGCACATTCGGTGGGAGTGAGCTTGTTGAGTCGAATGGTGTCAACATCCATGGCATTGGGGTCTGTGGTGGGGTGATGGTGGGTGAGCGATGGTGGGGTGCATCCTTTGGAGATGGCATCCATGCAGGAGACTTGGGCATGGAAAGCCTTGGCTTTGGTGATCCATTCGGCGATGGTGGCAGGTTGTTTCTCGATGCCGATGATGAGCATGGAGATATGGGAGTCTAATCCCAGGGAGAAGAGGTCGATGAGGGTGTCCTGGTCCTGCATTCCAGCCTTGGATGCGAGGTTCTGGAAGTCTGTGATAAATTTTTGGAAGCTGTTGTCATAGATGCCTCCAGAGGTGTGGAAGGATTTCTGTCGGAGCTTGGTGAGCTCATGACGGGTGGTGGCCTTGATATTGTATGGGTAGAAGGTGGTCTGGAAGTTCAAGGCCAGCTTCTCAAAGGTCTTCTTGGTAGAGGCAAGGTTGGTGTCGGCCATGAGATCATACCACATCTCTGAAAAGGAGATGCCTCGACCCTTACTCATTTTATTCAGGGTGGTCATGACCTTGGCTTCATTGGTGGAGTACAATGAGGGGTTGATGGCAAAATAAGCATGCATGGCTTTCATCCAGCACATGGTGTTGGCGGGTTCTCTGAAGAAGTCGGCGGGGAGGGCAGCCTTAAGCTCAGTGGAGGACATAATGGGTGACTGGGGTGGAGTGACAGAGATAGGACTAGGGGTACAAGGTGGTGGTACAAAGGACTGGGGTCTAGGTTGTGCAGATAGGAGGAGACCTGTGGGCGGGGGTTGACGGTAATGTGGGATATACTCAGGGATGGGTGTCTGGGATTCATCGTCCGACTGTGGAGGGTGAAAGTGAGGGGTTCTCGATGGGTGGGCTATGGTGATGAAGGTGGGGCAGTCCTACTCCGTAGATAGGAGGGACAGGGTGAGATTCTTGATCTTTTGTTATGCATAGCGTTACAAATGAAGATCCGGAATGTCGGACACAGCCGAGGTTCAATCTGAGGGTGTGGACAATGGGTCAGTCGTCGGGTCGAAGGTGAACGAGGGGAGTTCTCAAGGAATCGCCTTGGAACTTACAGAGCACTTCAATAGCGTGCAGCAGCTAGTAGAAGTCTGGGAGGTGGTTTTAGACACAATGCTAGATTGCACAGATCAAGAATAAGGACTAGAGTACAGGCAGTGGTGGTATAAATACTAGACTGTACATAAGCGATAGAAGTCTGTGGAATTGGACAGAACTACTGCGGGTTGACAAATACGTATGAGTCAATGTGAATGTAGTGGAATGACGATGCCATTGTAAGAGAAGTGGCAGAGGAGAGAGGCTGTCCATAGAACATACTGGAAGATCAAGAATAAAGTCCAGGGCCTGGTCCAGTAGGATCTGAAGGAACGGCATCAGGCCAGAAGGCGGGGTAAAGAAGCTGCTGGGTCAGCAATACTACAAAGAGGTAGTGTTCCCAGCAGGAGCTTGGAATAGGCAAAGGAAAAGAGAAAAACAGACCGACGCAATAGCACAACCATAACAACATGAAAGAGTCAATGCTTTTTACCAAGTTTGACATTTGCTGGGGCTACAACAACATTCATATCCATGAGGAAGACCAATGGAAAGTGGCATTCATCACACTGTTGAGACTCTTTGAACCCACCATCATGTTTTTTGGTTTCAACAATGCCCCCCCCATCTTTCAGGCTTTCATGAACAATATCTTCGCCGATATGATTGGAGAAAAATGGCTTAAGATCTACATGGATGACCTAGGGATTCACACCAAGGACAATGTCACCCTCCATCATGAACAGTGTCTTACAATGTCTCTGAGAACATGGACTCTCTTTGAAACTGTCTAAATGCTCCTTCAACACCCTCCGCATGGAATATCTCAGTCTTGTCATTGAACAAGGCAAGATCGAGATGGACCTCACCAAGCTAAAGGCTATCCAGGATTGGAAACCCCCCTCCTCTGTCAAAGCAGTTTGTTTGTTTATGGACTTTGCCAATTTCTACCAGAAATTCATATCCAACTTCTCCAACATCATCACCCCACTAAACCTCCTCACCTGGAAGAACGAACCATGGGCCTGGACAGGCTTCCAACAGCATGCATTCGACCAGCTGAAAATGATCTTCTCCTCTGCCCCCATGCTTCTTATCCCTGATGTTGCCAAACCATTCTCCATCATGTCTGATACCTCCCTCATTGCTGCCAGTGCAGTCCTTATGCAAACTGACATCAATGGTGACCCTCACCCCTATGCATACTTCTCCTGTACCTTCGGCTCCACTGAGCACAATTACAACATCTATGACTGCAAACTTCTCACTGTCATCCTCGCCCTCATGGAATGGCACCAGTATCTGCAAGGTACTGCCCATCTGGTCACTATTCTCACCGACCACAAGAACTTGTCCTACATTAAGAACCCTCAGAAACTCTTCTGTCAACAGGCGTGGTGGTCTCTCTTTTTACAGGACTTCGATATTATCTGGCATGTGTTACGTGGCACCAAGATGGGATCTGCTGACATGCTCTCCCACAAGGATCTCGTTGACACCTCCTCTGACAACTCTGATGCCTCCATTGTCCCTGACCCAGTTGTAATCAACACCCTTGATCTTACCCTCATGCGCCATATCCAATCGTCCTCCCTTACCAACCCCCTGGTGCTTAAAGCCATCTGCAGTGTACAAGAGGGCTCTCCCCTCTTTCCTCACTCCACTCTCAAAGATTGGACCTTCGACACTGGACACCTGTACTATAAAGGTTGATTATATGTTCCCCCTGCCAACCGATCTGCTCTACTCCACGCACTTCACAAATCCCCCACTACCGGACACGCTGGCCACTTCCGCACTAAATCCCTTGTTGAACAGGATTACTGGTGGCCCAGACTCACTACCTTTGTCTCTGCCTTCATTGCTGGCTGTGCAGTTTGCCAGTCCTCCAAAGTTAATATGCATCCCACAGTTCCCCCATTATTGCCCATTGCTTCTTCCACCACCCTCCCATTCAAACAGCTATCCATGGACTTAATCATGGATCTTCCTCCTGCTCAAGGACATGACTCCTTGTTGGTCGTGGTTGACCAAGGCCTTTCGAAGGGGGTAATTTTATGCCCTTGTTCAAAAACCATCAATGCTCTTGGCATAGCTGCCCTGTTTTTCCACCATGTGTTCAAGTGATTCGGCCTGCATGACTCTATCATCTCGGATCACAGCCCACAATTCGCCTCCATGTTTGCTAAAGAACTGGCTCACCTCTTACACTATGACATCCGCCTCTCCACTGCCTACCACCCCCAAACTGATGGCCAAATGGAACAGGCCAACCAAGAGATTGAGACCTACCTATGGATCTTCTGCGGCAACAACCCCACCTCTTGGCCTGACCTCCTCACCACCGCTGAATTCCACCATAACTCCATGCCCCACAGCTCCACCAAAGTCTCCCCATTCTCCCTCCTTTGAGGCTATGAACCCTGTTCCTACCCCCATCTTGGAAAGACATTCCTACCAGCCCTGGAAAGACGTCTCACACTCCTTGATAAAGCCCATGATGAAGCACTGGCCACACATGACTCTGCCTGTTAGATCATGGCTGAGCACACCACCCAATGCTTCTCTCCCTGGAAGGTCAGAGATAAGGTCTGGCTAGAGGCCTCCAATCTCCGCATTGCATACCCCTCTCAGAAGCTCACACCCAAACACTTGGGCCCATTTGAAATCTCTCAGGTACTATCCCCCCTCATATACTGCCTCCATCTACCACCCACCTGGAAAATACATGACGTCTTCCATGCCTCTCTCCTATCCTCCTATCACAAAACTCCTGCCTTCAGCCCCAACTTCTCCTGACCACCACCAGATCTAGTCAGATCAGAAGAAGAGTATGAGGTTGACAAGATTGTGTCTCATCAGGGCACACTGGAATGTCACAAGTACCTAACTGCATGGAAAGGCTATCTGTTGTTGGAAAATACCTGGGAACCCAAGTCCAACCTCTGCCATGCCCCAGACATCCTGTCCACTTATAAATGGGCCCAAAATTTGTCCTAGATCGTCCCACTTGTTTCCACCCACCAGTATATGCCCCTTCACCATGCCCTCATCCTCCTCCACCTCTTCTGACTCCTCTTGCCTTGCCTCGCTGATCCACCTTCACCCCATGTTCCCAGCCCACTTGCCAGTTTGCTTTTTACACCTCCTATATACCGTGATCATTACTAACAGTCATCTCCTTAATGTCATCGAACCTCTTCCTTTATTTATCCTTGATGAGGTCTCTTAGGAACTGGTTCGTCTCTTTCTAGATGTTTCCTCCACCCAGGTATACCATGGGCAGGCTGCTCCTAGCGACCTTCCCACTGAGTTTGGAGCACCCATGTGTCTTCTCATCAACAACACCCCCACTCATATCCTCACCTTGTTACATCTTCATGGCTTTGTGAACTTTGTCGAGCAGATTCCTGCTTGTGACATATACCCTACCTTCTATTGTATTTTCCTATGTATGTCTCCTGATGAACATTCACAATACATCCACACCACTCTCACCCCTTCTCCTCCTCCCATTCCTGTCTCTGCTCCTGTCTTTGCCACACCCCCATCCCCTACCATATCCACAGTTCCTCCTTACATTGTGTTATGCGTAGCGTTGCGAACAAATTGATCCTTGAACGTCGAGGGTCGTCGAGGTTCAACTGAGGTATACGGACGACGGGTCGGTCGTCGGGTCAGAGGTGTTACGAGGGGAGTTCACTAGGAATCGCCTAGGAACTTACAGAGTAACTCAGAGCGTACAGAGGCTCGTAGAGATCTGGGTGGTTCAAGAAACAACGCTAGATTGCGTAGATCAAGAATGAGGCTACAAGTACAGGCAGCTGCGGTATAAATACTCGACAGTACGTAATCAACAGAAGTCCGTAGAAACGGACGGAACTACTGCGGATGAGTCACTGCGTGTATGTCAATGTGAATGGGGCGGAACGACGACGCCGTTGTGAGAGAAGCGGCGGAGGAGAGAAGGCTGTCCATGGAAACGTACGGAAGG
>JBBPTZ010000910.1:0-13670 GCA_038094315.1 Phylloporus cf. tubipes
AGGAGTGGGGGTGGGAAGGGGAGATTGCGCCATTGGAATGTAATGTTTCTTTGATGTGCTGATGGTCAGCATATGGACACTGTTGAAAACTACATATATTAGTATAGAACAAGCATCATATAATGAAAATGCACCTGCACACTAACCCTGCTGGCCAGGAATTTTTATTGTCAGAGCCTGAGGTTGGATGCTGCCAGATGCTGCTGGCATTACTCATTAAGTGGTTATGTGCTGCTTCTTTGATGGTGGTGGTGCAGCCAGCCAATTGACATCATGTTCGGATGTCAATGTCTGTGATTGGGATGCTCTTGATGGAGATGTCAGCATTGTGGAGGGTGGATGAGTGCTGGTGGTAGGGGTCAATGGTCTCAACGTTGACAGTGCTCTCTGCTGAGAGACCAACTGACCATGTTTTCTTGTCATCCTGCTGATCTTGCTGCAATGGAAGCATTTTACCTTCAACCTGTGGCATCGTGTGCAGGCATGTCTGTTGACTGGCATGCAAGCCACCTTCATGATGGTGCAATGCTTGCAAGCTTGAGCTGATCCTGAGGGTGCTGGCATCTCCTTTTCATCAGCCTCCTACAGACCCCATGCAACCAACCAGCCTCTGCTTGCCGAATGTGCTGGACACTTTCTGGACGTGGCCTATCTCGTTGTTTGCCCTCTTGATGGCTCCTCCTCTTTTTCGGCTTCATTAATGGCCTTGTCAACTGCCTTTATCTTCCTCTTCTCCTTCAGTCCCTCCATAGACTCACAATGTGCCTGCAGTGCATTGTCTTTGCTGGAATTGTCAGCATGTTGTTTTCCTTTTCCCTTCCTTTTCAACGCTGATTTTAGGGGACCAACCTTCAGCTCTAATGGCTTTGCCATTGTTTCCCTTGCCAGCAGAGCTCGTGGGATGTTTGTTGTTGTTGTTGGCATCTTCTTCATCATTTTTGGATCATAGACAGACTGAACAGAGGGGTCAGCAATGGAAGAAGTTGGCTTGCCTGAGCCAAGGTTTGAGGGGGTAATAAAATGTTGGTTGGATGGCCCTGCCATCAGAGTGTTTTGTGATTCTGCTGGTGTTGTTTTCAAAGATGAGGTAATTGGGGTGCCAGTGTTGTTGCCACTGCTATAGTATTAAATCCAATCATGGTTGGAATTGCCACTAAGGTTGCTGGCAAGAATGCTATTCCATCAGGGCCATCACGTGCCCCGCTGCACTATAGCCATCAGCTCGATGTCGAGCAATATGACAAAGTCCAGTAGCATGACGTTGCCACCGACAACAAAGCGAACAAGGTCCTGTGAAAGTTATTATGAGCACCGATTCACCCCAAAGAAATGTAACACACGCACCAGTTGGTCCTTTAGCAGTGGTATCACCTTGTCCTAGCTCTCTGGTTTATTTTCACTCAGATTGATGACTTTGTTTTTGCAAATCATGGTAATCACTTTGCTAGTATCATCAATGGTGGCTTGGATGAAGGTTTGGAGGTCAGTAGACATTGAGCATAGATTGAGTGAGGTGTTGGATTCATTTATCAGCATTGTGGTGGTGGTAAGAGGGAAAGAAGGTCATTTGGCTATGTGCTTTGTTTGCTCAGGCCCATGATCAGTGGCTTTCCATCACTGTGTCACAAAATTTCCCACAATTTTCACTCATGTAGCCAATATCCTCATTTATTGACTTACTTCTCATCTTTCACACAGCCAAATTCAACATGGATAGATGTGTATGATTTGTGCTCTGTGGTGAGTTTTCCAACCATGTTGTATTATATTTCACCTGAATGATTCCAATCTCTTTAAATTAGATACCAATTCAGGGAACAACTCATTGACAGCCCATGCCTCCAATACAAATAACCAGGAAAACAACACATCAAGACCAATATTCCAAAGGTATGCCCATTCTGACATTTTGAATAAAATGTTAATATGTGATTTAGCAATGTTCCCCATACATCAGTTCCTCAGCATCATACACCTGTTGGAATGGGTCTCAGCCAAGTGGAAATGCCTCCTAACATGAACCTTTAGGACCGATACATGGCATGAGTAGTCCAATTTGATATTATTATATATTGGCATTCATCAACATATAGGAGCAGCAAGGGGGTGAAGCAGAAGTGTCAACCGACCAGAATGGGGCTTGGCCAAATTGAAATGCCTCCAGACATGAACCTTCAAGACTGACAGGTGGTGTGAGTCATGTATTATGGTATTATTACATATTGGAATTAAATAAAATGCAGGAATAGCAAGCTGGCAAGGCAGAAGCATCAACCAACCAGCATGGGGCTTGGCCAAATTGAAATGAATGATGCTGAGCTTACCACCATCGCTGATATACTGTTGGTCAGAGCAAAGAACGATGTGATCATAGAAGACAACACTGATCTTGGTGAGGGTCTGCCATCGTCTGATGATAGTGCCAATCATCAGACCCCTTTTGGCAACAATAATGGCAAGAAATCAGTGAAGGTCAATGTCATTGAATCTTCTGATAGCTCTATGGAAGGCAAGGTACAGTATGTGACTTAATTACTTATGAAGTCACCTCTTACACTCCAAAAGATTCAAGTCGGAGAATATATCATGGGGAGCCAAGATGGCTAATCCCATAGCACATAAGACACATATGGCACAGCTTCAGCATTGGATGAGTCAACATGGTAAAAAATCTCACTTTTTCATTTGTGTTCATAACATTTGATATGCATTTTCAGATGCTGAGAACACAATCTGGTTGAAGACAGCATTCGAAAATCATGGTATATCAATGGAAGACTGCAATATGCTATGTAAGTTGTGTTCTTCCAGTGTAATGCCAATTGGCTGCATGTTGATTGGAAAATAGTGCTCTGGGAAGCATTGGCATATTTACGTTCCATCAAGGCACCATTTTCAGGTTCTTGGGGGATATACTGCAGCCACTCCAAAACTGACATTCAGGTGGCAAAAGACAGGGCTGCTGATATGTTTTGTATATGTGCAATAAAGAGGGCTCAACTGTTAAGTACCAAGTTGGCATTGTTGGAAGCTCTAGATAGAGTAGATAGCCAAATATTCCATGTGTAATGTAGAATGATTTCTAAAATGTATATATGCAGAATGTAAACAATTCAATTCTATGATTTATTTGATACTTCAAGAAAGAATTCCAACACCAATGATTACACTCAGCTCATCTGATTCCCTTGCTGAAAGTGATGCTGGGCCCATTCAAATATGTTGCTGGAATATCTACTGGGCCCATCCAATTTCCTTGCCAACTATCACAGTGGGCCCATCCAATTTTCTTGCTGACAGTGATGCTGGGCCCATCTGATTCCCTTGCCAACCATTGCACTGGGCCCATCTGATTCCTTCACTGACAGTGACATCGGGCCCCCCAATTACCTCACCGACCATAACATTGGGCCCATCTGAATGTATTGATGACAGCTGCTCTCAGCCCACTCTATGTCCTTGCCAATGGTGACCCTTGGCCCATTTGACTTCTTCACCAACAACCCCACTTGGCCCATTCAAGCTTATCGCTAGCAACCTCACACGACACTCCCAACCATTACTTGGGCCTAGTCAATTTGTTCAGCTTTTTTGTTAACTTTTTTTCATGGGCCCATTTGCCACTTTTGGTATCTGATTTATTGTCACCACTGTAGGCCTGGCTGATATGGTTGGCACAGCTCCACTACTCCTGTGTTGGGCCCATGTTGTATTCAGTGGACCATCCCAACATTCCTATTGCTGGGCCCATCCATATTCTTCACACTCTTTCCTTACTTTGGCCCATCCATATATTTTGTCACCCTGAAATGCTGGGCCCACCATGGGGTCAGCTGATCACATTAGCCTTTTTTCAAGCAGGCTCGTCAAAAACATTGGCCAAATTTTACCACAGTATGTGATGTGCCACTGGGTCACCTATATGGCCATGACTGGTTATTCTTACTCATGCCGAAGTCTTTGTATGAAGGCTGGAGAACTTAGTAAGAAGCTGAAAGCAAAGAAGACAGGAGAGGTACCAATGGCCAGTTAACAATGGCTAGAAAGCTTTCTTGCACAGCACCCTGTGAAACAACTAGCCCACTAGGACCAATCACTTACCAGAGCAAGTAGTAAATCTAGTATTGAAGATGCTAGTTGGACTAGGAATCTCCAAGAGAACAAGACTGGGGAAAATCCCTAGTGCTTACCCTTGGCCTTTATATACACTTTCTAGTATTTACATTTATGTATACTATATCTATGATATCCTGTGTCAGTGAACATGAGGAGTATGCATGGATCTAATAGAACTATAAGAACTAGGGTGCATATTGGTATCTGTTGCATAGCCCCAGTATTTCTGAGTCATGTTGACTAGTTCTGACTTGTGCTTCATACTTGCCTTCCATATTGGGACTGATGAGTTAGCCATGAGGATTACCATGAGGTGCTTATCTATGACATGCAGCAACCTTGAGGTTGGTAAGGTTTGCACAGCCATGCGCTGCCTAGGTACAGCTGAGCACTGTCTTAGGGGCTGGTTTGGCACTGCTTTAGCACAGGTATGTGCACAGCCTTGCACTGCTGTGCATTGCCTCAATGATTCATCTTGACTAGTATTGGCTAAGTCCAGATTAGAAGTTAGTGACTAGGATAAGTGTAGATATTGCATAGAAAATGCAATAGGGTGTGGAAAAGGCCAGGAAAATTAGTGAAAAATAGGGGTAAAATAGGGAGATCATAACACCCTGAGATCAAGCCAGCACACCCAACTGGACTTGATCCCAAGCAAGCATGCATATTCAACTTCACTGTTGTTAACCATCATTTTAAACTCCTCAATGACTTCTTGAAAGCACACAATATACCTTGGGAGAATGTCTATAACATGGATGAGAAAGGAGTTCAGCTCAGTGGAGGTTGATAGAACTTCAGCTACTCCTATTGTTCCAGATCCTAGTTGTGACACTCCACGTAACATATGATGGCCATAAGTTACATGAGACAATTGCTCTTCACAAGGCAGCAGAATGACATTATATCCATCTCTTCTGTCTTCCCCTACATACAACTCACCATCTTTAGCCTCTTGATATTGGTTGCTTTGGGCTGTTGCAACATGTATGGCAAAAGCAATGTGCAATTGTGGTCAAGGAAACAGGCAAGGGATTACAAAGAAAAATTTTATTCAAGAGTACATGGCCACACACAAAAAGGCATTTAAAGAGGAGACAATTCAGAAGTCCTGGAAACACAGTGGAATCAACCCATTAGATCCATCAATATTTACAGAAGATGACTATGGACCCAGTTATACCATATCTATGACCCTCCACCTTCCCACAACATATCCTGCTGCTGAACCCTCACTCACATTTGCAAACTGGCCCTAAGCTGTGTGTTATGTGTTAGCGTTGCAAAGAGGATCCGGAACTTTGGGAGTAGCTGAGGTTTGATTTGAGGGTGCGGATGACGAGTCGGTTGTCAAGTTGAAGCTAGATGAAGGGGGTTCACAAGGGGGGAAGCCTTGGAACACTCAAAGCACTTCAGTAGCATGCAGCAGCTAGTAGAAGTCTGGGGTGATTCAAGAAAGAACGTTAAGATTGCATAGATCAAGAATGGGGTCTACAATACATGCAGCGTGGATATAAGTACTCAGTCGTATATAAGCAGTGGAACCCAATGGAAATGAAAGGAACTACTGCAGATGAGTAAATATGTATGAGTCAATGGGAGGGTAGCGGAAAGACGACGCCATTGTGAAAGAAGTGGTGGAGGAGAGAGGCTGTCCATAGAACGTACAAGAAAGTCATGGAACAAGTCCGGGGCCTGGTCCGGTAGGATCTGAAAGAACAGTGTCAGGCCAGAAGATGGGATAAAGACACTACCAGATCAATGATACAATGAACAAATAGTGCTCCCAGCAGGAGCCGGGATCGTCGTAAGCAAAGGAGAAAAGAAAAACAGAGGCATGCAACAATACAACTGTAACACTATGAGGCTCTGTACAGCTCTGTACAGAGTGCTACAGTTGTCACAGTGTCACATAAAGGTCCCCCCCTGTGCAGTCACACCACAGAGCCCACAGCACTGTACAGATTCAGAAAGCTGTGCAGCCCCAGAAATTCTGTGATCACTGCACAGCATGTACAGTGCCCACAGATACCTATGGGTGGACAAAATTTTACTTTTACTATTTTTTTCTTTTCAGGCATTTTTTCTCAATGGTCATGTAGCAAGATGTATATATATAGTTTCTACTAAGTACATCATACATGTGACATATCATCATCAACATGGCAGTGGCCACATGGTGACTGCTGCCACTGCTGTGTCATCTTCATCAGGGGTGTTGTTGTCAATATGTGATGGCTACTGCTGCTGTGTCGTCATCAACATAGTGGTGGCATGGTTGCTGTGTTGCCATGCTGTCCTTGTCTGGGGGGCATTGTCTTGTTGTCATTGACATGGTGGTGGCCATGTGGTGACCACTGCCACTGCTGTGTTGTCCTTATTGGGGGCATTATCATCAATACAGTGGTGTGATGGCCACTGCCACTGCATCATCATCATCATTGACATAGTGGTGGCATGGTTGCCATGCCATCCTTGTCTGGGGGGTGTCATCTTGTTGTCATCAACATGGTGGTGGCCATGTGATGACTGCTGCCACTGCCATGTTGTCTTCATCAGGGGTGTCATCATTGATATGTGACAGCTACTGCTGCTGTATCGTCATCAACATAGTAGTGGCATGGTTGCTGTGCTGTCCTCATCCAGGGGGTGTCATCTCGTCATCATCGACATGGTGGTGGCTGTGTGGTGACTGCTGCCACTGCTGTGTTGTCCTTGTCAGGGGCATCATCATTGGTACAGTGGTGGTGGTGGTGGTGGTGGTGGTGTGATGGCTGCTGCTGCTGTGTCATTGTCGTTTGATATGGTGTGATGGTGATGGTTGCATGGCCACCATGCTGTCCTCATCTGGGGGGCATCGTCTCATTGTCGTCGACACAGTGGTGGTGGCTGTGTGGTAGCCATTTCCACCATGTTGTCCTTGTTGGGGACATCAACTTGTTGTTGTCATTGTCAACATGGTGGTGGTCATGTGGTGGTGGTGGTGAGGTGGCTGCCATGTGGTCCTTGTTGGAAATAGGGTGGGGGCATCGTCTTGTCCTCCTCATTGTCGTTGTTGCCAACATGGTGGGGGCTGGACAGGACACATTTTCTTTGTTGAGGGGAGGTGCCAGGACACCGCATTGTTGTCATTGTCAGTGCTGTGGGGGCTCACATTGTTGTTGTTGATGTGGTAAGGGAAGGTGCCAGGACCACATACTGTGGTAAAATTTGGCTGATGTTTTTGACAAGCCTGCCTGAAAAAAGGCTGATGTGATCAGCCGACCCCATGGTGGGCCCAGTGATTCAAGGTGATGAAAAATATGGATGGGCTGGAGTAAGGAAAGAGTGCAAAGGATATGGATGGGCCCAGCAATGGGAATGTTGGGATGGTCTGCTAAATATGACATAGGCCCAATGCAGGAGTAGTGGAGCTGTGCTGACCATGTTGGCCAGGCCCATGGCGGTAACAATCAATCAGATGCTGAAAGTGGCAAATGGGCCTATGAAAAAGGGTTGATAAAAAAGCCAAACAAATCAACTGGGCCTAAGTAATGGTTGAGAATGCCATGTGAGATGGCCAGCAATGAACTCGGGTGGGCTGAGTGAGGTTGTCAGTGAAGGAATTGAATGGGCCCAGTAAGTCTTTTGATACAGGAATCAGATGGGCCTAGTGTGACCATTAGCGACAATATTGAGCAGGCCCAGTGTGATTGTCAGTGAGGGAATCACATTGGCCTTGTATAGCCATTGGCAAGGGAATCAAATGGGCCCAGTAAGTCTTTTGGTGAAGGAATTGCATGGGCCCAGCATGACCATCAGTGAAGGAATTGAGTGGGCCGAGCACTGGTGTTGGCAGTATTCGGTTGTGCCGAGTTTGGTTGTCAGCAATGAAATCAGATGGGACCAGTGTGAGTGTTCCAAATATTTCTAAAATTCTTCCACATTATATGTACATGGAATATTTGACTATCTACTCTATTAAGAGCTTTTAGCAATGTCAATTTGATACTTAACAGTTGAGCCCTTCTCAGTGCACACATGCACAATGTTTCAGCAGCCCTGTCCTTTGCCACCTGAATGTCGGTTTTGGAGTGATCATGGCATACCCCCCAAGAACCTGAAAATGGTGCCTTGATGGAATGTAAATATGCTGATGCTTCCTGGAGCACTATTTAGCCATCAACATGCAGCCCATCAGCATTAGACTAGAAGTACACAACTTACATAGCATGTTGCAGTCTTCCATCGATATGCCATGATTTTCAAATGTGGTCTTCAACCAGGTTGGGTCCAAACCATTTGAAAATGCACATCAGTTGTTATAAACATGATGTTACATGTAGTGTTGTGAACGAAGATCCAGAACGTTGGGTGTAACCGAGGTTCAACTCAAGGGTGTGGATGACGGGTCGGTCGTCGGGTTGAAGGTAAACGAGGGAGGTTCTCAAGGAATTGCCTTGGAACTCACAGAGCACTTCTGTAGTGTGCAGCGGCTAGTAGAAGTCCAGGAGGTGATTCTAGACACAACACTAGATTGCACAGATCAAGAATAGAGACTAGAGTATAGGCAGTGGCGGTATAAATACTAGACTGTATGTAAGCGATAGAAGTCCATAGAATTGGACGGAACTACTGCGGAGTGACAAATACGTATGAGTCAGTGTGAATGTAGCAGAAAGACGATGCCATTGTGAGAGAAGCAGTGGAGGAGAGAAGCTGTCCATAGAACATACTGGAAGGTCAAGAATAAGGTCCGGGGCCTGGTCCGGTAGGATCCGAAGGAACAGCATCAGGCCAGAAGGTGGGATAAAGAAGCTGCTGGGTCAGCAAGACAACAAAGAGATAGTGTTCCCAGCAGGGGCTGGGGTCGGAGTAGGCGAACGAAAAGAGAAAAACAGACTGATGCAATAACACAACCATAACACATGAATGAGAAAATAAAATTGATTACTGTGCTGATTCATCCAATGCTGAAGCTGCGTTATGCATGTCTTATGTGCTACTGGATTAGCCATCTTGGCTCCCCAGGACATATTCTCAGGTGAATGCCTTTTTGAAGTTTAAGAGGGATCTTTATAGGCAACTAAGTGACATATCTTTTCTCATCTTCCATGGAGCTATTGGAACGTTCAGCGACATTAGCCATTAAGAATTCCTTGTCGTCATCACCTTCACCAACAGAGGCCTGATGATTGGCACTTTCATCAGATGCTGGGGGTTCCTTGGCAATTTCAGTGTTGTCCTCCATGACGATGTTGTCCTCTGCTCTGACTGACTATGTGCCAGCAATGGTATTAAGCTTGGTGCCATTCATTTTGATCTGGCTGAGCTCCATACCGCTTCATGGCTGCTTCTTCCTTACCAGCTTGCTACTCCTGCATATCTTTTACCACCAATATATAATAATATCAAAATACACTACTCACCCTGTCTGTCATTCCTGCAGTTTCCCCTCAGGAGGCATTTCGATTTGGCCAAGCCCCATACCGATCAGTGGCCAATTCTGCCTCACCAGCTTGCTACTTCTGCATGTCATCTAATGTTAATATATAATAATGTCGAAATGTACTACTTACCCTGTCTGTCCTTTCTACACTTTAGTATCAAGCAGCATTTTTACTTGACTGAGACCCATTCCTATGGGGGCACAACACTAAGGGGCCAATGTATCAGGAACATTGCTAAATTGCAAGTTAGTATATTATTCAACACCCAAGATGGAGCATACCCTTGGAACATCGGTCTTGGTGTGTTTTTTCTCTGGCTCTCTGTATCGGAGGCTTGGGCTGTCAGCGAGTTGTTTCCAGAATCGGTATCTAAATTGAGCTGATCAGACTCATTTGAATGTTAGGCAATACAACATGGTTGGAAATCTCACCACAGAGCACAAATTGTACACATCTATCCATGTTGAATTCGGTTGTGTGAAAGATAAGAAGTAAGTCAATAAATGAGGGTATTGGCTACGTGAGTGGATGTTGTGGGAAATTTTGTGACACAATAACAGAAAGCCACCGATTGTGGGCCCATGCAAACAAAGCATGTAGCCAAACGACTGGTTCCTCACTTCTTTTCCTCTTACCACCACCACAACACCAACAAACCAATCAAACACCTTGCACCATCTAAACACCATGTCTACCAAATTCCAATCCTTCGCCCAGGCGACCATTGATAATTCCGGCAAAACGATCATTGTGATTTGCAAAGAAAAAGTTGTCAACCCAATTGGAAACAAGCTGGAGAGTTGGGACAAGGCAATCCCATTACTAAAGGATCAACTGGTGTGTATCCTATGTTTTTTTGGGCTGAACCTGTCATTGTAATATGCTCCACAGGATGTCATGCACTCCGTCATTGGTGGCAATGTCACCCTACCCAACTTCATCATATCCCTCAATATTGAACTGGTAGTGATGGCACAGTGGGGTTCAAGATGGCCCTGATGGAATACTATTCTCACTGGTGACCTTAGCAGCAACCCTAACCATGACTGGATTCAATACTTCACCAGCACTGACAACACTGGTACCTCAACCACCTTACCATTGAAAACAATGCCAACCCCAATTCAATACTCTCCCATTGCAGGCCCATCAGATGAACACACCACCATCCCCTCCAAACTTGTTGAAGGTCAGCCCCCTTCTCCCATCGCCAACCCATCCATTTGGTCCATCTATGACCCTGAAACGATGAAGAAGACAACGATGATGACAAACATCCCAAGAGCTTTGCCAGCAATGGAAACAGTGGCGAAGCCATCGGGACTGAAGGTCAGTCCCCCAAAATCAGCATTAAAAAGGAAGAGGAAAGGGAAACAACATGCCAACAATGCTGGCAAAGATGATGCACTGCAGGCACATCCTGTGTCTACAAAGGGAGAGAAGGGGAAGGGGAAGATGAAGGCAGTCGACAAGACCATCAATGAAGCTGAAAAAGAGGAGGAGCCATCAAGAGGGCAAACAACGAGATGGGTAGCATCCAGGAACTGTCCAGCACGTTCAGCAAGTAAAGGCTGGTCGGTTGCACAGGGTTGGCAGGGGGCAGATGAAAAGGAGATACTGGTGCCCTTAGGATTGGCTCAAGCTTGCAAGCATTGCACCATCATGAAGGTTGCTTGCATGCCAGTCGATGGACATGCCTGCACGTGATGCCACAGGTTGAAGATGAAATGTTCCCATTGCAGCAAGATCAGCAGGATGATGAGAAAACATGGTCAGTCGGTCTCTTACTGGAGAGCACCATCAACATCAAGACCATTAACCCCTACCACCAGCACTTGTCCGCCCTCCACAACACCAACATCTCCATCAAGGGCATCCCAATCACAGACATCAGCATCCAAACACAATGTCAATCGGCTGGCTGCATCACTGCCATCAAAGAAGCAGTGTATAACCACTCAATGAGTAATGCCAGCAGCATCTGGCAGCACCCAACCTTAGGCACTGACAATAAGAATTCCTGGCCAGCAGAGTCAGCATGCAGGTATGTTTTCATTATATCATGGTTGTTCCATACTAATATTTGTAGTTTTCAACAGTGTCCATATGCCATCCATTAGCAGAGCAAAGAAACATTATATTCTGATGGTGCAATCCCCCCTTCCCACCCCAACTCCCAACTCAGCTGCTGATGCTGCTTCTCTCCCTCCTTATGACATGCCATCCAACCCGTCCCCAACACATGCCGATATGAAATGCTTGGTCAACATCTGCCAAGAATTCACTGCTCAGAAGGCACAGAGTGACAAGCGAATGAAGCAATTGGAAGACCAAGTGGCATCGATGAAGTCCACCCTCAAAACCTTTGGCCAGATTCTTCAAACTGTTTGCCCTGAGGTGGGTGTCAGCACAGGTGGATCACAGCTCTGGTTCCCATTTGAAAGTGAACATTGGCATGACAAGCTGGAGGATGAAAGTGGTCTCGGCAACTGTGATGTCCCATCAGGCGAGCGCATTGATAGATATGCCACACCGATGGACATATACTTTGAAGGTCCTTCCCCCACGTTACCCATCCTGACAACACCTCAGGTGATCAATCAGCAAGAGAACGTCTCTTCACCAACCCCAAAACACATGCTTCCACAAGATGTTATCATGCACATCCAATTTGGGTTGCTGATACACACCAATGATGAATGGGCACACTTCCCTCCTCCAGCAATGTCTGACCACCACCCTGCCTTCACCCTCAATCCCCTGGCTGTTGATGTGCTCTGCACATCTTCTTCAAATGCCGCCATTCATGTCCTCTCTTCCCAATCACCTCCACCACAGTTCATCGTGTCGCCATTGGCCGATGCATCTCCAACCAGCGTCATCGGCATCACACAGGCCCCCACCAGTGTGCCTGCTGAAGAATCAGCTGAGATACAAAAATCAGCATTGGCAACTTCAATGTCAAAGACATCAGAGATCACCGAATTGGCCATCACATCTCAGGCTGGCCTGGTCAATGATGCACAGGGACCTGCTGATGCACATCATGAAGAGATGGCCAAACCACTGCAATTGGCACCAACCCAGTTTGCATCAGACGCAAACAACATCACTCCACCCTCTCCCGGTATGACTACACCAGCTGCTACCAATGCACTGTAGGGATCTGACACTCCCTATGGTTGAAAACCCCTATTTTAAACCTCAAGTCATCCTTTCCATGCATCAGGCTTCCAATGGATGTTCCATCTGGTCCCATCCAACCCTATCTAATCCTATCTGCTTATCCATCCACTTTCCAGACCATCCAGAACTCTTTTTCTAGGTTCCAGATCATCTGTCTGTGTCTTCCAGTTCAATGTTCAGTCCATCCGACTTGATGCTTTCCTAGTCCATATCCATCCATAGGTACCATCTGGAGTACTGGTGTTTTACTTGTTTTTACTTGTTACAGTTGTGGGTATGCCCAGACTATAAATTCCTGTATCCTATATGGTATGGGGGGAGGAGAATCTTATTCAGCAACGTCCATCACAATCCTAAGTCATCCTATTGAAGTCCTTAGTCTTCCACCTGCTCTGCTTTCCTTTTTTCTTCCTATCCTCTGGCCTGGTTGCCTATTGTTTCTTCTACTGTCCAGAACACCTATTCCTTGACCGGATCAGGGATTTGTAAGCCCTACTGTGCTTCCTCCAGCCACCTGGTTCTGTTCTCTCTTTGGGGTTGAACATATCACACCCTTCTTAGCTGCTACCAACCAGGTTAGCCTTACCTTATAGGTTGAGCAGCTTCATTCATCCTAAAGTGCACGGTGATGAATTGGAAAATACAGCGCCATTGGCATTAAGCGAGCCAATGCAGGTGGCTGGTGCTGATGGTGATGGAGGTTTGCAAGGTGAAAGGGAAACTAGTGGTGCTCCAATGTTGGCAGAGGATGAGGTGATGCTGCCAAGTGGGATTGCAGCACTACAACTGTACTGTGATGAGGACACTCAGAATGGAATGGACAAGTAGTAATGAATTTTTTTTTTTTTGCTACATCTTTTTCCTTTTTTCTTTCTTTCAAACATGTCTTACTTGATAGCAGAATTGTATTTAGTTATATGTCCTGTAAATACATTTACA
>JBBPTZ010000911.1:0-13662 GCA_038094315.1 Phylloporus cf. tubipes
CTACATCCCCAAGCGGTGCTTCAATATGTTTCAAGGACCCAACTTCACCGACCACGGTTCGCCCGATCCAAGCCCCTTGAACAGCCCCGTCAAGGATCTCAGGGACCTCAAGGACCTCTCTTCGGCGCACTTCCCTGGTTACTACCCGCGTGATCCCCCCCGGGCCCCTGTCCGCCCGCCCACCCCGACTCTCCCCCCTCGTCGGCACGCAGCACCACCGAACGCGACGCACGCAAAGGATCCCTTGCCGTATCCACCTCGTCGCCGCAAGGTCAGGCGTGGTGGGCCCAAGCACCTCTCGTTCAGGAACGACGCGCGCCGCCCTGGCGACATGCCCTCTCACCGTGGCTCCCAACGGCTCAAGGAGAAGCGGGAGGCGTTCCGCAAAAAGTTCCGCAACCGGAGCGAGCGCCGCGTATCCCGGTCGCTCAAGACGATCGACAGTCTTCGAAAGGAAGCCGAGGCGTTGATGAAACCTGAACGCATGGACGACGAGGATCGAATTTTCCTGGAGCAGTTGTCGAACATGGACTTTAACCAGAGGATGGACGATGATCTCGAGGGGTATCGTGACCATATGGCCCGCGCCGCGAACGAGTCCGAAGAAAGGCATCGAGAGCACGAGAAGATGGACGGGGAGGCTGAAGAGTTGTGGGAGAGGGGGGAAGAGGACGCCGAGGGAGAACAGAAACGGTTGGTAAAAGAGTTTATGCAGAGAGAAGACGAGAAGGAGGAGGCACACTATCGACGTGTGGAGGAGGAGGCGATGCGCGCTGATGAAGAACGCCAACGTGCGCACGAGGCAACGGAACGCAAGATACGGGAAGTGCAAGAGCGCGTTTACCGGGAGGAATTGGCTCGCAAGGCGAAAGAAGAGGAGGAAGTACGTCAATGGGAGGAAACTGTGCGTCAGCTGCGAGAACAAGTCGAGCGTCTGCAACGAGAACGGCGGGAGCGCTGGAACCGAGAAACTGCCGATCACTTGCGTCGAGCGCGCCAGCTGCGAGAAGAAGCCCAGCGTGTGCGTCGAGAGGCATTCGAGCGTCGGCGCCAAGAGGAAGCCGAACGCGTGCGTCTAGAGGAATTGGAGCGTCTGCGTCGAGAGGAAGCTGAGCGTCTACGCCAAGAGGAAGCCGAGCGTCTACGCCAAGAGGAAGCCGAGCGTCTGCGTCGAGAGGAAGCCGAACGCCTTCGCCGAGAAGCCCACGAACGATTCCTCCACCAAGAGAGGGAACGCCTCGCCAGAGAAGAACGCGAACGCCAGGCTCGCAGCTCTGCCGAGAAGGAACAATTCTGTCAGTACTTTGCGATCTACGAGGGCAAGTGGGCCGAGCTTCGGACGAACGAGTTCCTTCCCCCCATCGACGTTCGCGAGATGCCCTGGCCCGTGTTCGGTGTCGTTTCTCGTGCGGACGAGATCACCTACCAAGGCGTTCGAGCGTTCTTGTTCCATCCCTTTCGACCTGGCGTTGAAGGGAAGAGTGCGCGCGACAAGGTCAAGTCGGAGGTGTTGCGATTCCATCCCGACAAATTCAATACACGCATCGTACCCAAGATTCGAGAGGACCAGCAGGGAACCGCTCAGGAGATCGCAGGCGCGGTGGCAAGGATTTTGACGACGATCATGACGGAAGAAGGGGGGCAGAAATAAGGACGAGGCATCGTACGCCGTCACAGTAAATAGTAAGTATTTAACGATCGAGCTGTATATACATGAGCTACATAGCTTGCTTGGCAATGCTACCACACTCCTTTGATGACAATCATGATTGCACAATGACAGAAATGTACCTCGTAGAACATACGTGGCGACAGGGACAACGATACGACGAAGCCGGGCCTAAGAAAGCATGCACAACGTCACCGCTTATCGACATCGGTCGCCCCGCGGCTCGGAAACTCCCGCTCTAACAGCGACAGCGATATGATCGAGGGTAAAGAAAACAAACAGACGAGCACGATAGCAATGAACTGTTGGCAAAATGCGATCAAGCCCCGCGTGGAATGAACGGGCACGTTGTGGGACATACGTGGCGGATTAAAAGTTGGCGTCAACATCGTGTTCCATCATCTATAGAAAGCAGTCTCGTATTCGAATAAAAATGCACCTGGACCCTGACATGCTCGCTCGTCTCACGTTTCCTCCCCACATCGTCACACACGTAAAAAAGAAAAAAAGGTCACCCCTCTCCTGCTCGACTGCCAAACTAAGCACCAAAACATAACATATAGCAAATCGTGAGGAAGATAGACTAAAAACGACAACACAAGATTAGCATTATCCGAGTAAGTTACTCGTTCTGGACCTGCAGGCGTTCGTGAAGGGAATATAATATACAGAAATGTAGAACGTGGAATACATAAAAAAAAAAAAGAGCATGAAAGCGATCATCGACAGTGGAAAACAGAACCGGACAGAAAGAAAATAATAACCAAAAAAAAAAAAAAGTAAAGACAACGCACGTCAAAAGACTCTAGTAGAGCCCGAGCTCTGTCCTCTCGAAGGCGGAGACAGCCAACTCTCCATCTTGGGCCATTGTCCGGTGAGCGCGGCTCTATCGAAGACGGACGTCTGCTGCACGCGACTCCCAAGGTCACCGGTAGTCGGATTCTTCTTCCCCCTCCCCTGCTCCCAAAGACCTGCGTCGCGCTGCGCAATCTCAGAAGGCGCGCGTTGCGGTTCCTCGGGTGCACCACCCAAGGCGGGTATATCGCCCCCGCTGATAGCATATTGCATCCACATGTTGGTCGCCAGCTCCTCGTCTCCCTCCCCAAACTCGTCTTCATCCTCGCTCTCCTCGTTGGCAGGGGGCGTCCATAGGGCGTGCGTGCCCGTCTGCTCCGTCGCTGGAGGAGCGGCCTGCGGCTCAGCCTCGGGTTGCCCGCCCATGAAGTTGGCCCAGTAGCTCATGTTCTCCGGCTTGAACCAGGAACTCGCATCGCCCTCGTCTTCCTCATCCGATCCTACAGACTCCAATGCACCAGGCATCGAGTCATCTCTTACGACCATTCCTGGCCACGCGTCCTCGGAATCCTGGACCGTGTCCACGCGGACGGACCTAGAACCAGAGGCCGCGGCACCACGTCCAGTCTCCGCCTGCTGCTGCGTGACCTTCTTCCCTCCCTGCGTGCTGGTGCTAGCAATGGGTGTGACAACGGGCACTTCCCACGCCGCCTTGGCCTTGCTCGTCCGCGCAGGCATAGGGTTGCGCTCAACTTCGCTTCCCAATTCCTCTGAAATAGCGACCTGGAGCTGCGGTTTATGAGCAGGTTTGGTGAGCACTTCAGCAGTCTTCTTTCCCTTCGCTGACGTCACTGGAGGTGGTGGTGGAACGACAGGCTCCGCTTCGCACTCCTCGACGACAGGGGGCGTGGGTTTGGGCTTACCATTCGCAAGACCCCACCCTCCTTTCGTTTTCGCAGAGGGTGGTGGGGCGACGATAGGGTCCGCATCGACATCAGGTTCCTCGGTAATCGTCACCTTCTTCCCCTTTTTCGTAACAGGGGTGGGTTTCTTCGTACCCTTTGATGGCGCCGGCGCGATCGTAGGGGTGGGGTCAGGAACCCCTGCCGATGGATGAAGCGGGGATTTGGGGGCAGAAGACAGCGCCCCCCAAGCGTTCTTGACGACTGCAGCTGCATCCCAGAGAGAGGGCGTTGGAGGAGGTGGCTCTGCGTCCATCTCCATCTCTGGCTGATCGGTAACGGCAACCGGCTTGGCGGGAGGAGGTTGCACTGCTGGCTGGACCTTCTTTCCCTTCTTGCCCTTGACGGTGACAGTCGAGACTTGTGGGGGTTCAGGGGCAGGAGTGGGTTCGGCGAGGCTAACGGTTATCTGAGGTACGTCATGTTCTTGCGAACGGGAGCTGTTGGACTTTTTCATGATGCTTGGGGACTGGGCCGCATTCTTCCCGCTGCCCCCGGACTGACCGAGAGCGGCGAGCGTTGCAGCAGCGCTGGAGAAGATGGCTTCGTTGAACGAGGCTTGGGCAGGGGTCAGACCCTGAGGGCCAGCCTTGCCTTGCGACATCATCGCCATGGCACTCGCAAAGACTGCCTCGTTGGCAGACACTTCGTCCTGGGAAAGCGTGCTGATAGATTTCTTTATGACGCTCGGGGGTTCGAGCTTGGAGGAGGACGCGACGGGCTGGATGAGCGGGACGTTCTCCTTCTGGTGAGTCGCCTTGCTTGGCCGTGACGCCTTGTCAGGTAGCGGCTTCGTTTTCGTACCAGGGTCGACTTCCCTGTTGTTCTGCGGGGGTCGCCGCTGTGCGAGATGCTGGCGAATCTCCTCTCTGCGTCTTTCCCGTTCCTCGGCACAAAGTCTCTTTCGTTCCTCTTCCTTTTGCTCACGAAGGCGCATCATGCTTGTTTCGTGCTCCTGGACGGCTCGTGCCCGACTCTCTTTGGTACCCTCGTCTGCCAGGAGTGTTTCGAAGAGCTTGATCTCGACCTCGGCCGCCTCGGCGTGAAACTGGTAGATCATCTGGATACGAAGGCTGATCTTGTACTGCTGGTACTCGTCTGCCATCTTGGACTTGAGAAGCTCTTCGTCCAAGGGATCTGGTTCCTCCTCCAAGATGACGGGACCGATGTAACGTTTGCCGAGGGGAAGGTTGTCGGCATTGATCGGAGGAGAGAATTTGGTGGTTGGGTTGGAGGGAGAGTATTGTGGCGAGGAGGACTTCAAGGGGGGAGAGGAGGCGGATGTCTGACGGGAGATGTTGTCTGTCGCGCGTGGACGAGCGCTGAGGGGATGAGCGGAGGCGGAGGTGGCGGCGACAGCGGCAGACTTTGGTGGCTGGACCTGGGGTTGCTGTGTGACGATGCCGGCTTCGGAAGCCCAGTTCTGGAAGCCAGGCATGCCACTGACGTTTGCGCTGACAGGTTCAGCTGAGCGACCCGGAATGGAAGGGCCCAGGGTTGCGAGGTGGTCCTAGAAGGGATAGAGGCGTGAGCGTGTGGCGACCGGCGCGCCAGAGATAACACACCATGGAGAGGGCGGGCAATTTTTTTGTTGGAATGGGCGGGGTCAAGGAGTGGGCGAAGAAGGAGGTGGGGTTGACGAACTCGAACGTTTGCCTTGTGGGTGTGGGAGGGATCGGTTGTCTAGAAAGGGGGGTTGGTGGACCCCTGAAAGGCTGTTCTTCGACGACGGCGTCCTCTTCCTCGACGGAGAAGGGGACGTCCATGTCTTCGACGTCGTCTGCAAAGAAGCCGACGAATACGCTCATGACGGCCTGCTGCTCTTCGCCGGACATGTCGTCCCACTGATCTTCGCGTAGCTGTGAGAGGTCGAGACGACGCTCCCACTCTGCGCGTGCTGGCTGTGCGAGCTGCTGTGCTATGGAGTCGAGCTTCTCAAAGAGTTCCATCTCGCGCAGTTTCTGGGTTTCCTTTGCGGATCCGAGGTTCTTGTATTTGACGAGGAGATCTTTTTGGAGCTTTTCGACGAGTTTTCTCTTTTGTGGTTCGTACCACGCGTCGATGAACTTGGACCATTCCTTGCGGACCTTTGTAGCTTCGGTCTCGGGGGGTGGAGGTGGGGGTGGGGGTGGTAGCAGTGAGGACAAGGGGGCCTTGAAGGAGGGGGCCCCCTTTGGCTGAGCGTTGCGACGTTTTGGAGGCATGATGGAACGAGAAATCAACAGAGATGGGTCGTCGCGTGGTGGATTTATCTATCGATCCATGATAGGCAAAATGGAACAATTCGGACCGTGTTAGTACGAGGATTAGTTGGCCATTTCTTTTTTTTCTTTCTGGAGTGGGTTTTGGGTGTGGGCGATGAGAAAAAGCGATGAGACGAGCCTCGCGTTTGCCTCGAGGCCCACTCCCATTCGGCAATCCCGCCAAAAGCACCGCCAAGCTCATCATCATGTGCCTGCTCGACGCCGGCCACAACTAGGACTACTGTGTGACTACTAAACCCGTGAATAGGAGAAAGGTGTCTGAGAGTCCGAAATTCCGACTGAACGAGATGAGGACGACCTGAGCGTGACCCGAGTCGATCAAAGATCACTCACAGGCAGGCAAGTTCGCTCCTTTCACGCAGCGGGCACGAGGCCTTGACCTCCTCAGCCAGCAGCACCACGTCCTCGCTAGATGGCATCCCTAATCCAGAACGCTTCTCAGCCTAACAGCGCGCCACCACCCCCCGATCTCGAGCCAGACGACGAATGGAAACAGGCCCTCAAACTAAACATCGAGGCAGGCCTCCGCTCCATGGTCGACGAGGCGAAACAGAAACTCAACGACGAGCTCGCAAAGGGCGTCATCGGCCCAGAACAGCGCGAACGTCTCACCGCAGACCATCTCGCAACGCTAAAGACGATCCGTCTGCTCGCAGAGGAACAGTTTCGCATCGCACTCGAGCGCGAGCGCCAGGAACGACGATGGGCTTCCGGCGGGCAGCTGGATCGGGCTTGGTCAGAGAGCATGATGATGGAGCAGCAGGCCATCTTGGATAGGATAGAAAAGGAGAGGAAGGACAAGGCACCGTCCTTGCAGTCTGACCCTCCCCCGCCGCCGCCTCCTCCTCCTCCTCCTCCACCACCACCACCACCTCCGCCTCCTCCCCCCAAACCCGATTCTCCTCCTGAAAGTTCGACGCCTACCCCGGTCCCTTCTAATCGCAAGACTGTGACCCGAACGCCCACTCAGGTAGCAGAACCAGACGGTGCCTACTTCTCTCGTCCAGCCAGCTTCGACCGTGACGAACTCGCAGCATCCCCAGACGAGATCCCCGCCTTCCGCAGCACCCGCAAAGTCCGCGCTGGTTCCATCTCCTCCATCGGATCATGGAAACCCCCCTCTGTCATTGACACTGAGAAATCCTTTCTCGAACGATCCAAACCCTCGCCCATCGTCGACGAACCCGACGCTATGCCTCGCTCCGCGCGCACGTCTACCGATCCGCCCGATCCGACGCGCAAGGAGAGCATTCGACGCAAACCGAGCATGAACGCGAGACCCATCGTGCAAGAGTTTTGGAAGCCCTCGATCACCCCCGAGGAGGACGCACAAATGTCGCGCACGTATACCCTCGCTCGGCGGAGCAGCACCGCCAGTGCCACGTCCTCTTTTAAAGCGCCGTCCATCCTCAGCACCGCGCTTTCAGATCCCCTCGACGCCCTGTCCAACAACAACTACAACAACGTCGACCGGGAGCGATCGAGCATTCATTCTGCAGAGCAAGAATGGAGCAATCTGGACCGCGCCAGAGAGAGGGACAGAGAACGCGAGAGAGCGGGGTACGTGCACGGCGACGACCGCTCGGTGCATAGCATCAACATCGCAGCCATCTCTCCAAGTTCCGCACCCTATGCACGATCCGGGGACGCCTCTCGCGTCCACATCCCACCCCCCTCTGCGAGTCGACCCATCGTCAACAAGCGGTCGTTCACCCTCGACGACAGCTTCCCCTCGCAGTCCAGTCCCGGATCGCGAAACTGGAATCCGGTGTCGCGCTCCCCGTACGAGACGCGGTGGGACGGTTCCTCGCGGTCTCCCCAGACCCCCGAGGAAGTCACGCGGAGTTGGCAGTCTTCTCAACTCCGAGGGCGGTTTTCTTCACAAGACATGCGTCACTATTTTCAACAGGAGGGAGTTGGAGGTTACTATGGATCTCGCCACGTCCATACCCACCACGAGGACTTTGAGGACGGGTCGGACGACGGGTTCGATAACAGTAACTGGCGGACTCGAAACTATACCGAACGGCGCATACAGGACATTGAGGAGGGGCTACGCAAACGGGAAGAGGCTGCAAACAGGCGCGAAGAGGAATTGACAAGGAAAGCGGAAGAACTGAGACGGGAAGACGAGGTCAGGAAGAAAAAAATCGAGGAGCAGAGGCGCGAGGAGGAAGCTCGGAAATTGGACGAAGAGACCAGAAAGAAAGAGGAAGAGGCCAGAAAGAAGGACGAGGAGACCAGAAAAGCGGAGGAAGAGGTCAAGAGAAAGGAGGAAGAGACAAAGAAAAGGGAGGAAGAGACAAAGAAACGGGAACAGGAGGCAAGGAAGAAGGAGCAGGAGGTAAAGAAGAAGGAACGAGAGGCGCGGGTCAAGGAAGAGGAAGCTAAACGGAAGGAACGAGAGGCGAAATCGAGGGAGATAGAGGCGAAACGGAAGGAGGAGGAATTGAAGAAGAAGGAACAGGAGGCGAACTCGCGGGAGATGGAGGCCAGGAGAAAGGAGGAGGAGGCAAGGCGCAAGGAGGAGGAGGTCAAGATGATGGAAGAAGAGGCGAGACGCAAAGAGTTTGAGGCGAGGCGAAAACAGGAGGAGGCAGAGCGAAAGGAGGAAGAAGCACGGCGTAGAGCGGAGGAAGCGAGTCTCAAGGCTGAAGAGACGCGGAAGAAAGAGGAAGAGTTGCGCAGACGAGAGGAAGAGCTCAGGCGCCGGGAAGAAGACCTCAACCGCAGAGAGGCAGAAATGCGTCGTAGGGAAGACGACAAATTGCAAGAGGAATTCCGGCGACGGGAGGAGGAAATACGTCGTCAGAGAGCTGAAGATAAGAAGAAACAAGAAGTCTGGGAAACCTGGCCTCCAGAGACCTTTCGACCTACGCCTTCTCCTCAGACGCCTAATTCTTCGGGACCCTGGCCGATCCCTAACCGTAACGAACGTAGCGCGACTACCGCAGCGAGCCCACCTATTGATAGGGTCAGTACGAGCGCTTCTGGTCGTAGCAGCACCGCCAGCGGTTGGTCGACGGCTTCCACGCGACCTGGTTCCACCACCAGTACGCAGCAGTCCAGTACCCCCAAACCGACAGGACCATCGACTCCGACACCAAAGGCATCGACCAGTAGCACTCCAAATCCACCGCTCACGGAGGCCGAATTCCACCGACGACAAGCCGAGCAGGCCCAACAACGCGAAGAGCAATTTAGACGAGAGCAAGCGAGGTTAGCCATGCAGGATCACGAAAGGCAGGCAAAGGCAGGTAAAACGATGTCCAAAGAGGAAGTCACGAAGCTGTTCGAGGCTCACCGCAGCCAATGGGACAAGATTCAGACCTTGGGGTCGCTGATATGGGAAGACTTTCCGTGGCCCATGTTCAAGCGACCAAAGGGTCCTGACGACCTGACTTCGCCCGCCATCACCGCCTATATGCTGTCTTCGATCCATCCTCAGGACAGAGCCACGAAGGAGCGCATCAAGGACAACATTCGGCGGTGGCATCCTGACCGATTCAACTCCCAGCTCCTTCCGAAAGTCAAGGAGAGCGAAAGGGAACGGGTCTCCGAAGGCGCTGGATCGGTGGCGAGAATACTCAACGACCTCTTGCGCATGCATTCACAAGATTCGTTCTGACTCGGAAAGGAGTGAGTAATCTAACCTTTTTGTATCTAGGACGGTCGAAGCTCACCTCGTCGGTCGAATGTAGCTAAACCCATCATGCACTTATGATACCCATATATCAATCCTCATCTGTATGCATATCTCAGTAACCCCCCGGACACGCATCGCCCATTTGCTACCCGCAGGGATGAATGTTTTTGTACTATACCTTGGGCATCATTGTGGCGTTGTGCAGAAAGAGACTCGTGTACGCTGACGCTTTGTCGCCGTCGCTTTCGTCGGCCTGAGAAACCAATAACATGTGTCTTTAGAAGTTTGGTTGAGGGGGGAACGGATATGAACCGTCTGGCGTGGAAGCGGCGGGGAAAGACCACAGAGCGCCCAAGCTCTCAACCCGTATCTCGGATAATTGCGGGTGGTGCCCGTCTAATCAAAGTTACATTACCTCGGCGCGTTTTGCGCCTGACGAGTCTGGCCACGCACGCACGCACCTCAAGCCGGCAGACGTTTACTCTCATACCTGTCCATCATATCAAGGGCCCGGACCCACAAGGCTTTATCGGGTATGCGTCCATACCCATGCACTTTCGAACTATGGGGTATAATGAAACACACGAGGGAAAAATCCCAGCGTTCATGAATGTATGAACGGATCCCCGTCGGATGTGACACACAGCCATTGCGGCGCGATGGACATCAAAGCCAGACAAAGTACTAGACAGCATTTCACAGCATGCCACCATGATCCCGTTCAAGTCCGTGGATCGAACTTCCTGTCAGGGGAAAAACCATCAGCCCGCTTCGACGCCTCCACTTGGATAGGTTGGATGGCGCACATACGGTCATATAAAACACGGCCTCGGGACCTACCTGGGAAACGTCACTGTGCGCGTCGTGGCTGCGGAGAACGTATTTGGTCGTAACTTCCTATTGGATCGAAATCGCGCGTCAAGTGGACTCATTCTGGAAAATGTTTGTCACACGACCTGCTCGTACCCCGCTGATACGAATCTAAAAAGGGACGATCCAGTCTTCTGAACAATAAAACAGCGTTCCTGCTATAGATATGGTCAGACTGAAAGAGGAACCCAAGGAAACTATCGGGTTACATTGTGATCCGACTCTCGGCTCTGCATAGCTCCTCTCACAGGTGGTACCACGGTCGCCTTCTTTGTATGCCTGTGTATTCCCTTATCCATGCTCTGAAATCCAGCTGAATTCCACTACGTACCATGGGCGTAGTGGGTCGGTCCTAGAAAAATGACGCGTGAACAGTCGACAGAACTTTGCGCTTGAAGTGGAGGGGATGGCCCGAGGAACGAAAAGGCTGGAAAACAAAGTACGTTAACCCCTTGAGGACTGAATCGAAAGTACGATAAGCACGTTCCTGACCTGCGATTCCAAATGAATTGATGCACGCTGGGTCGGCTCCACAAGAGTCGCTGGCACAGATACCGGAAAACAAAACCCATGGTCAAGCACTCTTTCCTTCAGGCAGGAGCTCGTCAATGGTTACATCTCAGGGACACAGACACACTCACGGTGCGCCGTGTTCTCAACCCTCGCGTTTGTGCGAACTTCCCCTAGCTTACCCCAGTGGTTTCTTGAATCATCATTTGGCTTGAGAGTTTGGTGGTCGCGAATCCGATGCTTGTCGACGGTCGACGTCTTGCAAATAGCAGCGCTGTGTAAATGCAATCACATACCCAAGTTACCAACACACACAAATCAGTCTTACCAGTCCAGTCTTACGAACCTCTCGGTCCTGTACTGCCTCCAAGGAAAACGCCTAGCGTTGACGAAAGCCCGATGATTCATTCAAACCCACTAGCATAGGACGTACGTCATACGCAATAAGCCGGGACAACTGCACCCACCGTACACCACCCCTCCCGCGTAGCACGCCATCAACCTCACGAACCGTAGCCGGTGTGACCGCCACAGACGCCCCGCTCGCACACATGAACGCCACAAGCTCGACCCGACAGCCCCGGCTGATGAGATTATCCCCATTCGCATGAACATGACGAAAAAGAGAGTTTGCTCCCAGTAACGTACATGGCAAGTGTCCGCTCGTGCCCGTGTATGTACGACTTGGAGCCATCTCACGATTCCGTCGTACGCGTCCCACACATGTTCCTGTCTGCGCACGGCTTCCGAGGAGCAGGTGGTGGTCAGCGGGGGAAGCACGGGGAACATCGGGTCAATTGTGGAGTGGCGACGATGAGACCGGAACGGGCCCTGTACCAAACGGAGTTCTGTGTTTTCCGTGCTGAGCCTACGGGTACGACGGGTTCAAAATATACGAACGGCACTCGTTGAGAACGATCTCGAAGAAGTAAAGGATGGCATGCGGGAGCACCGATCGAAATGACCCAGGGATGACGAATCCGAATCATAGAATGGAGCGCAACGTTGAGGGAGCTCCTCGTCCGCGTGGGCGTTTCCATATATTAGACTCGGCGACAATGATTTCTGTGCCAAGCTTTGCTTATTAGCGTCCGAGCCCCATGTTGTGATCGGAACCTGAGTCTGACAAAAAGAC
This sequence comes from Phylloporus cf. tubipes, assembly GCA_038094315.1. Classification (NCBI taxonomy): domain Eukaryota; kingdom Fungi; phylum Basidiomycota; class Agaricomycetes; order Boletales; family Boletaceae; genus Phylloporus; species Phylloporus cf. tubipes. The sequence goes on from JBBPTZ010000911.1 coordinate 11,852, forward strand.
CCGTATCCACTGTATCTCGTCCTCTCCGGTAAAACCCATGTGGGACAATGTCCCGTGCTGGTCAATACCAACGTCGTCGATGTGGTCTCTGTCTCGTAAGCCACCGAACACATCGACGTACCTCTGAGTCGTAGAGCGCTCCCACCGCCCCTCGGAAACACCGCGGAATGGCGAACGCATCGGATGTTCCCGTCATACATCGTACACCGCTATCTCCAAGGAGTACGACGCTGTCAAGCAAGCGTTCAAACCCGTCTGAAAAGCCTAAAGAGAGAGCGAGAGAGAACGAGAGAGGTCGCCGGCCATCGATGATTCAAGTTCCCGATCCCGAGGGTCGTCCGAGAAAGCGCTAGGCAGTATCTCCTCAAATCGACGTCCTTTGGCCAGCTCGATCTCGGCATCGGTTGGGGGGGCGACTGGGGACCCGGAATGATGGCCAGCACTTGGCAACTCAGGCTTGTCCTCTCTGCCACGCATCAGCATCATATCAGGGCCCCAGGACGGTGGGGGAAAAAAAACCGGAGCCGGAGGCTCCACAGGTTACGCTGGAAACTCGGCTAACGCGCCAAGGTGCACCACAGGTCCGGCCCGTTTGGCGATATGAACCGTTGAAAAACGTTCAATCCCCGAGCGCGTCCACCGAGAGGACGGCGTCCCGACTCCACGACAATTACTGGCCAACAGCCTGGGAAGCGCGAGAACGACGGACGACGGGGACGAGTCTTCAACCACTATGACGCTGCAACGTCCGACGGTCTCCCGACGAGAACTTTGTACGTAGGAAGGACCGGTCGCTCGTTGGTTCGTTCGACGTTCGTTCAAGAGACACGAAGCCACAGGACGTGGCGGGAAAGAAACCGATCCGCGGGTGCTGTTGCTACGTTGGACGTTTCCCCAACCCCCGACCATCACGGTTCGTGCTATCATTCGACCGTCGGCGAGGGTTCGGTGCTACCACTACGGCCTCGTCCAGTCCCCAATCTTGTGTTCTCTTCCTGAAAGGAGAGGTATATGGCTCGAAAAGCTTGTCCGGCGGTGACGCGTCGAATCCGCGAGCGTGCCTTCGAGAAGAAGCTGGGTGGTTCTCCCCCCAAAATCGATATCTTTTGCTTCTGACTGCCGGGTTGTGTCCTGCAAGTACCGACGAGTCCGCGAAAAGTACTGTGGAACACGATGGCGGGTGGGGCTTGTGCGCCCTACCGCAAGCTGCCGCGCCATGATCAGAAGACACGTCAAACCACCAGGTCGGTTCGTTCGCCCCACCATCATACACGAGTCGGAGATGGACCACTCGGAATGGTAGTCGCCCATGTCGGACGCGGTAATTATTCCAGGGGGCCAGCGTTACTTGGCACTGGTCTTACTTGGCGTGCACCAGCGACGCGTGGCCTGGGAGCAGGTTCGGGTTTCTTCTCCAGACTCGGTGTCCAGATACCCAAATCTAAACGTCTTCGTTGCCATGTGCCGTTTTCCCCCAGGTCCGGTCGGGTCGTTGTTCAAACTGGACATCATCATTGGACGGACGGGCAGGTCCATTCCATTCTCCATCTTTTCTTTCTTTCTTTATTCGTCTCAGTCGCCGTTTGACCGGCAGGGGAAGCGCAAAAAAGACCTCGCGGTCGTTTTTGTGCACCAGACGACTGTTGTCGGCGATGGTCAGGTACATACTTGCTGTATGCGCTACGGGGGAGACAAGCAAGGGACGATCCTGACGCACAGTCTGATCAATTCGAAAATCATGACCTGCCAATTACCCTTGTCAAAAACACGCCAGTCGCGACAAGATGCCACGTTAGCTGGGTGGTTCGTGA
>JBBPTZ010000912.1:0-13659 GCA_038094315.1 Phylloporus cf. tubipes
GGACGGCCAAGAGTGAAAACGTACCTAGCTGTCGCAGAAAGCTGCGCACGACCACCTCGTCAAGGCCGCCTGACCTTGGATGGGGGTAATACTGCAAGGCGGCTCCGGGAGCTGGGGCATATTCAAGGCCCTCGACGCGACCGCGCTTCTTGATGTAATTGGTGAGATCTCCGCCGGCGCAGTATTCCATAATGAGGAAGATATTCCGCTCCGCACGCTGGAGACGACCCGTGAGTACGGGGAACAAAAATTGTTTTCAAACGACAATGGGAGAATTTCATGCATGTCTTGGTGACACCAAAGGTAGTCGTGTTCTTTGCGTTTGTACGACAGCGACTCCGCGCACGTCCAAACCGCGATCTCCAACAAGAATGAAATGCCACACACCACAATGTCAATGAGCTTGGTTATATGGCGGTGAGACAATGACTTTAAGATTTCTATTTCGCTCTGCAGATTGTCGAGCAGCTTTGCTGTGAGGATTTCCCTTCGGACGGCTTTGATTGCGACCGTATGGTGAGTTTCCTAATGGGCGCCAATGGAATCTGAACTGACGATCCAAAGGACACGATACGTACTTCGTGATATCCCTTGTAGACAGTCGCAAAGCTTCCCTTGCCAATATCACACACGATCACATACGGTTTAGCTTCGTCGTCCTCGGTCGCCCGTCGACCAGTGGTTTTGTCGGCGGGCATGCTTGGGGGACGCCCTGTCGCGGGTTTTGCTTGCATGCGGAGGGTAGATTGTGGTGGTAAAAGGAGAACGAGTTTGTCGGGGCGTCGTGGCTCGGCCTGCTAATTAGCTTTGCAGGGGTCTCTACGAGGAAGAAGGCATCATACCGCTTCCTTTTCCATATTTGGAAACCTGTTCCACGCAACTACGCCTGCTGACTAATGAACAACAAAATAAATAAATGAATAATATAACCCCTACACCTTCTCCCCGACGTATGAGCCCAACTGCTAACACAAGCGTTCTAATTTTCAGGACTCGATTTTCATGACATGACATGTGCTGCGAGCCAGAGCTTTCTATCTTGCCCGCGCAAGCACGGCCAACGGAACGGCAGCCGGGTTCGTGCGTGTGGATGAAACGACACACACCGCCTCGCTGCTTCACCACTCCGAGAAGCCCTAATGCTACCAAGGATTCTGTCAGCTTTGTAAGATCTTGTTTATCTTTGAGCTTGCTTTTCCCGTTCGTATTTCAACCTCGTGCATGTCACTTGATACTCAAGTTCAGAAAAGTGATCTTCACCGTTACGCATCGATAGGTGCTCTTTTTTCCACCCGGAATGAAGGCAGAGCAAGATCAAACGCGATCAATCGTGAAATCAAGGAGGAGTCGAGAAGTAGTAAAAGAGTGAATATGCTTTTGCTAGGTTCGTTTTTCTTATATCGTGTTTTTACTTATACTATTACGATTCCACTACACGCACAAGCTTACTTTTGAATACATCTAGGCACTGACCCGGAGAAATCCGCGGTTGTTAAACAGATGAGCATTCAACATGGGTTGATCACCGACCAACTCCTGCGTTACCGTCTTGCCGTTTACCAAAACTGCCTAGACAGTGCTCAGGTACTTGTTCATGCCATCCGTAGCATGGGCATTGAATATACTGACCCAATGAACCGTGTAATATCTCCATCACGTCCACCATGTATCTCCGTTCATACGTTTCAATAGGTCAAAGCAGATCTCATTCTTGACTATCGGATCCCGCATACCCTTTCATTCATCTTCTCCCCTGATATCACCGAAGCCATACATCAATTGTGGCAGGATCCAGTCATGCCGAAAGTCATGGATCGTCGACACGAATTCTGGCTGAGTGACGGCGCTGAGTAGTTAGTCCACCCCTGCCCTCGCTCTTTCTTCTGTGCTCACTCATCACGAGTTTCTTCAACGAGATCCTCAGAATTGGTTCCCCAGATTATCTCCCCACGAACAATGATATATTGAGGACACATGAAAAGTTGTCCCAAGTCACCGAGACCTGCCTAACCTTTGGTGCACTCCAGTATGTTCCTTGATTGTACATAATTCCCCTTCGACACAACTTTTCCAGGTTGGCCGTAATTGATGTCGGTAGGCAACACACACCTAAGAAGTGGCTACCTTACTTCGAGAATGTCAACTACATCATGTTTTGTGCATCATTGAGTGACTATGACAAGGTTATGCAAGTGGATGATGGCCAGGTTGGATGTCTTTTCTTCGTTCGTTGCCCACCACTTATGTCACCTGCAGAGCGAATTGGACGCTTCCCTCGTGGTCTTTGAATCCATTGTCCAATCCCCTAGATTCATGCACTCGACTATCATACTTTTCCTGACCAATTTTGACGAGTTCGAGCACAAGTTGTCCAAGGTGATAGTTTCATCATTCGACCTCATTTCGTTTCCTCATATCTGCAAGGTGCCACTGGAGACATATTTTCCGGATTATACCGGCGGTGCCGATGTCAGCCAGGCAATGGAATATATCCGATCGAGATTCACACAAACCAATCGAGCAGGTCTCCCATTGTATTTTATGTCCGTCTCCGTCTCCTTATCTACCGACTTCGCTAAGGAGACTCCCAGCCAACACCAAGCCACGAGCCCAAGCAATCTCCGATCGATCTCTGAGATCGTAAAACGCACGATCCTGCAGGACGCCTGGAAAGACCTTCGGAAGAAACCATCTTGTTCTGCCGCCATGCAGGTTTTGCGTTTGCAGCGCATGTTCTCGCCTACCGATCCTCAAGAATCACACATGTGATGGGAAACGATTGCTCTGATACTATATATTGCTGTCTGACTCGAGGCAATAAAGTTTAGGGGTTCGGGCGACTCGTCCTGAAACATATGTAGATCTTCCGCTCTTAAGGCGCGCTCTGTCGTGGGCCGACTCATCTGCAATCTAGGTACATCAATCCCGGCGTCCTCCCGTCGTTTCGCGAAATTATTTCAAGCGACGTCCCAGCGATAGCAAGGTCTGGTCCGACCTCAGTTTCCGCATCCCCTCGATCGCTCGCGTCGCAGGCAGGTTAAACTGCTTGTCCGAGTTCTGGCATATTGGTGCCTTATCGACACCATACATATATCTGGATGACTTGGAGGCTCTGGCATGCCCAGGTGTTGGAAGGCACTGATGCTATTGCCTTGTGGGGGCACACAATCCACAGTTTTTGGAGGAGAGAACACCCGCTATTCAATAATACCAAAAGAAAGCGTTATTATTCTCGAAATTAGATCTCTTCAAAATGCGATCACGCAACGAACATCTAGTAAATGTGCAAGACAGACGAGATGAGAAACTTGAGGTATCGTGTCGTGTCGTGTCGTATCCTACGCCATTGTAGATCATGAGGAGGCGGACGATCAGCTCCTCTCCGAGTCAAAAAACGCGACGAGTTGGCCGACAGGGACCTTCCTGCCCGGTCCTACCAGGGGCTTGTTGTCCTTGTTCTTCTCCGACTTGGTCTGCCGCCGCAGGACAAGCGGGTCGACGAACCGACCTGATGGATGGTCCCCGCTTGCCTGGTGGTCCGTCCGGAAGTCCGTCGACTGCGACCTCAGACGGTGTTTCGACAGCGCGGCCTGGTTGCTCTGCAACGACGACGACGACGGTGGCACGCCATGCGTCGACTGTGCTCTCGCTCGCGGACTTGACGCAGCCTGTACAGCGCGCATACCCCCCACGAGCTTCACTGAACTCTTTTTGCCGACCGTGTCCGAACCGCGTTCGTCGTCGTCGTCGTCTTCGCTGCTCTCCGCGGCAGTCGAGAAATAGGCGGTGCCCATCATCGCTTTGGCCCGCTCGCGTTCGTATTCAGCTTCTACTTCGGGCGGGGCAACGATTGGGCCGCCAAGTGCGACCGTGTAGCGCTTGCGCCCGACGGATATTGGGGTTGGGCTGACGCTGCCTCGTCGGGCGCTTTGCACGCTTGGGGGTGGGAGGCCGCTTGGTGTGGGCGATGTCACGCGTGTGGGTGGTGACGTGGGCGCAGAGAATTCGAGCGGGGGAGACATGGGGGGCAGGCCGGAGATGACCATCGATGTTGGTCGTGATGATGGGGGAGGAGAGCTGGCTGGGGTATGAGTTGGGGATATAACGTCGCCTGGGCTGGCGTAATCCCCTGTGGGGTATGGAAGGCGCGTGCCTGCTCTGGACGAGTTTTTTGAAGCAAGAGGGGGGCTTGTAGACTCGCGGGCAGTGAGCGAAGGGGCGCGGCGAGGTGTTGAGAAAACATTCATGGCTGGCGTGCTTGCTCTGCTTACCGGTGGGCTAGTGGAGCATGTCGAGCTGAACGAAGACTCGTGGGTGCTTACGACCATGGATTCGGTTGGAGGGGCCGAACGCAACTCAGGTGAGTTGTGAACGGCGGTGTTGGTGGACAGGATGGCCGGAGAAGTGGCAAGACGCGCCATTTCTCGTCCGAGCTCGGTGATCCGGCCTCGCAGTTCGGTGATGTCGTCTTTAATCGTCCCGAGATCTGCCTCCGATGGGGGTGCGGGCTTGTCCTGCTCGACCACCTTTTCTTTTTCCTGCTCTTTTTCCTTGGTGCGCTCATTTTCCTTGTCGACAAGCCAGCGCTCGACATCGCCCATGCGCTCCTCGAGGGCGCGCACGTGGGATACGGACCAACGTTCAAGCTTTTCAAACCGTCTGGCTATGGTCAGGAGTGTTCCTGGGACGTCGAGCGTCCCAGAAGGGGAAAACGTCGCATACATGGGGGGCTGTTCGCGTGCGGGGGATCCACCTGGCGACGCACCGCGCTGGAGTGAGATCGGGGAGAGATTGATGGGTTGTGCCGCGGGTGCAGGTGATAGCCTGAGTGGAGTCCTGTCACGGGTGGGCGATGTGGGCGAGGCGGATGCGCGGGGGACTGAGCCACCTGGTGGGATCTTGAGATTGAGGTAGGCGGGGTCTGCATACTTTGTCGATGCGGCCGCGGGCCACTCCTTGTCCTTTCCCTTTGGAATTTTCTTTTCCTTGTCTTTTTCCTTTGAGCGTGACCTAGCCTCCTCGATAACCTGCTGGGCGGGGGTGAGGGGTTCCTTGTCCTTGGTGGGTGTGAGCCTGGACTTTGCGGCCTGCCACCAGCCCGTGACGCCGTCCTTGGCGGACGAGGCGGGCGAGGGCGGGTTGGGGAGAGTCTGTGATCTACCACGTACGGGGGGCAGTGAGTTTGGAGATCCGCCGTTCATCATGGCGAGGATACGCTCCTCCATCGCGCGTCGTTCTTCTGCTTCCTGTGTGATGATCCGCTCAGCCTCGCGCCGACTTCTGTCGCGTTCTCGCTGCGCCTCTGCCTCGATCTCGGCATCGGACGGGAGGGCGCGGCCGCCTTGCGCAGGGCTAATGAACGAGCCGACGCGGTGCGCGAGGTTGGCCGCGAACTGGGTCATGGACGGGGACTGGCTGCGGAGCCATACGCGATCCGGATCGTCGTCGTCATCTTCGTCATTGTCGTCGCCGGAGTGGCTGTCTTGTGAGTTTCTTCTTGGCACAAAGTCTTTGCGGAGTGGTGAGGTCGGCGAGAGTGGCGGGTGTCCATAGACGGGCTCTGGCTGTGCGGGGTCAGCGTGCTGTCGTGCGCATAGATGTAGACCGCACCAGGCCCAGTGATGCCGCCGGGGGTGGTAGCGGGCGCCGTTGTTCTGGTGTTGCGAGGGCGTTGAGGTTGGCGATACTGGGTGAGAGTGATGTGGTCGATGCGGTATTGAGGGATTGCGCAGACATCGTGCGGCACGGTGAGCGGGAGTGTTGTTTTTACGTGCTCGCTGTGGGCGACGACGAGCACGACGTCGGCGGCGCCGAGATTGCCGTCCGAGTTCACGACGAGCGTGGGAATAACCTTCCCAAATGAGTTTTCCCTGATCTTGACCGCGTTAGGAGAAATTTTGGCGCGGACCGCGGTGACGGCGACGGCGACGGTGCTGCGACTTTTTGTTCCATGACCACGACGACGAGCGGCGGCCGACATGGATTCGCGACGCGCAGAGACGTACGTGCTTTCTCGCCGTTCTTGACCGCGCTCACCCGCAGTTCCCCAGGCTGGAGGCGCTCTCGGTCTACTTACAGCACCAGAAAACCTTGCTCGCACGCACGCACGCAGACATCGAGCGACTGAAAAAGCTCAGGGAACAAGCAATCGCGTCCCCAACGCAGTTTGTCGATCACGGCCGTGTCCAGGTATTTCGCCTTCTCCGACCCCTGCGCCACCCCTCACACCCCAGCAGGACAACGACGGCTCCAGGTTCCACGACATTTCAGACCTGCAGGATTACCATCCAGCTCACGCTTTTCCCGCCAAGATCGACTGGGAAGCGTTTTCATCTTGCGGTTTGCATTCGTCGCCAATCATACCTCTTGCGCTCATCCTGCCTCTCGATTATAGATGCGACGCCCCTCCGCACCCTCGCCATTCGGACCCGAATTGATCACACTCAACGAACCCTTCCCCCAAATACCCAATGCTCCTCCCTCTCCGTTCTCCAGAAATTCGTCAAGGATGCGCGTAAAGTCATTCTCGATCCCGTTTTCGACTCTCTATCCCCCTCTGCTGAAATGCTCAATCCTACGGTCATGTCTAATCCTCATGCTAGCTACTCGTCGTCAAACGACCATAATCATACCCCCACTCTTACTTTACCACCCTCTCTCTCTGAAGATGAAAACGAAGAGCGCCAGCAGGCTCCGGTCGCTCACGAGTCCACGACTACCACCCGGAAACGCGAACGTCCGCGCGCAAAAATTCGCGATTTGAAGAAACGCAAGGTTAAAACAGATTTGGTCGTCGGATGTAAGCTTGGAGAAGAAGGGTCTAATGATGTATTCGTCAGACGTGACACCGAGGACGAGAGCGCGGAGGTAGACGTCAGCAGGAAGACCCCGCAGTCTTGCCTATCTACGCCGCTGGATGGACCCCCGGACCAAGTCAGAAAACCTATCGCGAGCGCGGCGGCCCTCGAGGACGCAATACGGCAGAATACAAAGTTGCCGAACCTGTCGAGAGATCATCAGCCTATCGTTCCTCGGCGAGACAGTACCAATAATCGGTCATCTCGTACACGTAAACCATCTCTGAAACTACAGTCCCAGTCTTTGACAGCGCTGACGGAGCTCAAGAACGAGCCGTCACCCATCTCGACGCCATCACAAAGCCTCGGTAAAAGGTGTCGCGATATCGCGGAGATGAACGATGCGATCCGTAAACCCAAGTCGGAACCACTGTCTGTGTCGGAGGTGAACGCAGATTCAGATAGAAACAGATCTGGAACCTACAAGCAAGCCTGGTCCATTTCTGAACAACATCTTCTCGAACGTCTCTTGGAGGAGATTCCAGATGGAGAAAGGAATCGGTACGTGTCTCGTCTCCGTGGGCCGCCTGCTATCTGTTGATCGCATTCGTGGCAGGTGGGCCAAAATATCGCAGGCCATGGGTGGACGGAGGACCCCGAGACAGGTTGCGAGTCGTGTACAAAAGTACTTCGAGAAGTTGAAGCGTTTTGGGGTGGGTGTAGACAACAAAGGAAAGGCGAAATCATAGCTGATGAGACGAGGCAAATTGGAACTGTCTGCACGGGTGTGTTTGAGCGTAGGACGAGGAAACGAATGTCTTGTAACCCTAACCCTAACCCCAGTCCAGGGGGGCGAAGCATGTGATGAGATCATGTTGCGAAACACGTTCAAACTTGCACCGTCACCACTGCACGCGTCGGCCAGCCTTGTTTTTCTTTTCGTACTACTCCAGACGTAAACTAACACGATGTCGACCCAACGTTTTGATCCGAACAAGGCTCAGAACCTCGCCGAGGTGTGTTCTTTGAATGTTGGCACTAGCACATTGAAACCACGTTGCTCATGAGAATCCGGAACCAAGATCGAGAAACAGTGCGTGCACTGTCAATGGTGGTGACTTGTCGCGCTGACGAATCTGTGTCCGAGTCTAGATTCGCGGTCAAGGCAGTTGAACATGCACAGGTGCTTTTTTTTATTTGCACGCCGTGCTCTAGGGTCGTGGACCCTGCCTGCGTGTCGTCGAGTTCCGACCGTTGACCCTGTTTAGACCTATTGGAACCTGATTGAGAAGATTTCGCCGCGTGAGCTCAGGTTGTCAAAGTGAGTGATTGCGCTCCATTTACGCCTCGTTTGAATAACAAATCCGCCGAGCTAGGTTGGACGACGCAATATTCGAGCACACCATGGCCACGTTTCCCGAGTTTAATGCGCCAGGACACGAGAAGCTCGCGAAATTGGACGAAGAATGGCTCAAGAGTGACGAGGGGAAGAAGAGGTGGAGAGATTTCATCAACCAGTGCGTACGCCTCGTTATCATTTTCAAACGTTGCCACGTATATGATGTGGACGGATGCTCATCTGGCGATAGATATGAAAACAAGGTCAAGGATTTCAACTTTGGTTCTCTGATGCGTTCCGACGCAACGATGGAGTATTCCGAGACGAATACCATTTTCGGTCGGTTCTGTTGGTCTGTGATCGTGTGGATGGTTGACCTTGCGATTGTCACAGTGACGCGGATGCAGTTTTACGCCATCGAGGTGGGTTGCTTGTTACGATGATGTGTTGATGGCATGACGCCTCGCGATAGATTGCACGCAATAGACTCGGTCTCAATGACACTGCGCACGAGGTTGCCAAGGCGGACGCGGAGAAGGAACGCTTGAAGAAGGGAAAGGAGGTTGCGAAATCTGGCAAGAAGGGCGAGAAATCATAGGACCTGGCTAGTAGGATTGTATTACTGTCTCGCTGGTGGACTATGGACATACGGGACTTTGTCACTTCACGTGATGTGACTTGTCGTGTCGGGTTGTCACGCTTGCAAAGGAGCGACTCCGCCATGGACGACGACGTGATTTCGATACACTCCGAGTCTGACAACCAAGAAAATGTGTCTCCCCGCGACTTGCTTGAGCCCATCGTGCGGCGCGTCGTGGACGCCCTTGGTGGCTACGAGGGCAGCGTGTACCGCATGGGAGACCAGGTAAACGGCTGTCTAAAGGATCTCAAAATATTATGGCGCAAGGATGACACGGACGACGAGCGCACCGTCGCGCGGATTTTCTGGGAAACCCGAGTTCTTCCAAACGACTTGATTCCCATCCTTCTCGCCACCGCGGGTAAAGGGCATGTCGAGGACAAGCGCGCCATCGCGTGCGCAGACCTGATCACCGCGATGACATGGCCGATCGATATGGCCGAGGAGCTACGAGAGCTGGACGAAGAGCTGGACAGAGGCACGGACTACACCCAGTTGACGTTGAGTCACCTAAGCTACAAGGCCTCGTTGCTCAGGCAGGGCGTCATGCAAGCGCTGTTCGGCATCATGCTACCTCCCCTTGCGAAACCCGCGAAAGAACGGCAAGAACGTGACGGACAAATTGTCAATGTCGTGCTCCACCTCATCCGAAATCTTGCTTTCATCAAGGACCTCCCTCCGAATATGCATCTGAGCGCCGATCAGGCGGAATATGCTTCGCTGCAGACGAAGCTCGTCAAGGCGTTGTCTGAAACACACACCCTTGACTTGCTGCTCACTATTGCCGCCAACAATGATCAAGATCCACTCTTCAATGCGTCGAACACGCTCGTTCTGGAAATCTTTTATCTCCTTTTTCGGGGTGTCAAGCCAACGGCGTTGACCATTGACCAAACCAAGGTGACTCGCCACATTGACGCGTCCAAAACAAATCGTTGAATGAAGTTCACGCAGCAACCTGCCCAAAATCTGCATCGCCTCTTGGCCGCCGAGGACAAGAAAAAACGGGACATGGCTCGCAATGCGTCCTCGCGTCACTCACGGTTTGGGACTACCATCGCAGTTCGGCTCAACTCCAGCAAGAAGGCACACGTTGACCGCAATGGCGATAATGCTGAGTCTTCGGCCACAGCCGGTGCATCCGAAAGGGGGGCGTCCTCGAGGCCGCTAGTCCTTCACCGTCAAGCGGCGATCACACAAGAATCAGGGAGCATATTAGATATGTCAAAGCACACAAGGTTTCGAAAAGCAAACAAGGTTGATGAGTTGACCCGAGAGGACAGTCTCTCGATCGATGCAAGGCTCGTCTTGCAGGGATTCGCGAGGGAGTTTGTCGAATCTTGTTTCAATCGTGCGTTTGGCGGTTCCCTATCTTGGTGTGGTTTTCACATCGTGTGGCTCGCTTGCAGCGTTCCTTTCCTCGTTGTTAAAGGACATCAAATCGGAGCGACCCAAGATCACCGAGAAGGACCATCTTCGTTTATTGTACACTACCAAGTGGCTGCTCGAATTCTTCCTCAATCTGCGGTCCAAGGAAAATATCGTCGACGGCAACCGGAGATGGAACCTCGGCCTTGTTGGAGTTGTCACTGATAGGAGTTGGATTGTCTGGGTCCTCCGACGGATGAGGGAGGCGATAGAGGAAAAGGTTTGTTGTGCGCTATTTTTCACTTTCTGTGATCCTTCGGAACTGACTGGTGGCGTATCTGTCGTTTTGAATTTCCTAGCCCAAGATGTGGAACGAATTGCAAGCGGGTATAGAGTGCCTAACGCAACTCCTTCTCTTGATCGACAACATGTCTGTGTCGGTGATCTCCGATTCAGATCTCAACGACGCCGCACGGCTGCTTCAGCAACAACTCATCTACAACGGCGACGTGCTTGACATCGCGTTGGACAGTTTGAGATCTTACAAGGAAGGCACGCAATCATTGACCTATCTCAATTCGAGCGTATATCTGGCCTATGAGCTTCTACGCATGTTGGAAAAGTGGGGGAAGGAGAACAGCAATGCGATGTACGTGAGAAAGAAGGCTTCGAGAAAAAAGAAAGTCAAAGGTAAGTTTAGATCCTATTTCTCCGTCCGGCAGAGCATTGCATCAACATAACCCGATTATGAAGGGCACGGCCCTTCGGAAGAAGATGGCGTGCCTGACGTTGAAGATGAGGGTGACACCGAGGAAGAGGAAGATATGATCCATGAGACAATGTTCACTTTCGAAGCCTTTGAGATGGTGCGTCGGCGGAGCATGCGCGCGTCGCACGGTGGTGTCACTGACCAAGATAATCACAATTGGGCCCGATGACAGAAATTCGCGCACTCCGAGATCACGCGGACATTGGTCTTCTACCTCTCACGGTACAAGGACTTCGACTCTCCGGAGTTAATGAAGAGGGCTGTGAACTTGGTGTATAGACAAGCCGTAAAAGCCAAGGCGGAGGCCTTGTATTTCAACGTGAGTACTTGTTTCATGCCTAATGTGCGTTTATGTGTACGTCAACAGGTCTCGACTCTGCATCTGTTCAAATCGATCCTTGACGATCAGCGGTCGCTTCCGAAGGACAAGCCATACAAGGATCTCATACAACTGATAACGTTCGTATTACGCAAGTTCTTCAAAACCTTGGATGAAGAGCCGTTCCTCATGATTGAGGTGAGGCATTCATCTTGGCTTATCTATTGCCCGCTGTTCTCAATGCTTATCGGGTTCTCGTACTATTGCAATCTAGGCGTTGTATCCCATGAACCGCGGACACTGGAAGCAGTACTCCAGCTGGGAACCCGAGCAAAAAGCCAATCGAAGACGAGAGCCTGCCGAAGACAACGGTGGTTACGCAGGAGAGGTCCAAGTCAAGAAAGGCTATTCTTGGAGCGAACAAATTGGTATCGCCGTCGCCGCACTTGTCGAGGAAGGCAAGTCTGAGCTTGTGGAGTGGGTGAAGGACGTAAGTGGGCATATCTTGCCACGCTGTCGACGCAAGGCTGACGGATGTTTTTCGTCGGCGGTTCCAGATTCTGGTCTTAGTCATCCGCCAGCGGCAACAGATTGTCGATGAGACGGATCAAAACAATCGGGACGATGATGCCGATGAGATGGAGGACGCTCCGCGAAGGGATGCGGGTCCGTCCAAGGAAGCGATCGCAAAGTTCACCGACTATGGTGCGTCGCTGGAATGAATACATGAACGACGCTGAGGAAGGATCGTGCAGAAATTCCTTATATCAACGATGAACATGCTGGCGCTGCCACCAAAGACGCGATGCTCAAGCTCGTGTTCCGTCTGTTGGAGTTTAGGATCGTGGCGGAGGGTAGGTCGCGTGATTCTGGTCGTTCCAGCTTTTTAGCTGAGTGCTTGTAGACGCCGAAGAGCTACAATGGATGGTCCCCGCATCGATCGCGCCACCACTTTTACGGGTGCGATTGGATGTTGTCGATCAGTATCTCAAGAATCCAATCGACTTGGAGGGAAAGAAGGCGAGCGAGATGCTCAGCAAGAAAACACGCAGACGCCGCAGGCGGCGATCGCCATCGCTCGGTTCCGACGTCGAGCTTCCTGATGACGAACCCCGACGGCGCAAGAAGGAGAAGAAGCAAAAGGAAGAGAAGACATACAAGTCCGCCCAGTTTATCGAAGATAGCGATGTGGAGTATGGCGACATGGAGGCATTCCTTGAGAGGGAAAAGGCGCTGCGGGAGAAGACGGCGCGCGCTGCCGCCGAGAGCGGCAAGATTGCTACGATGCGTGCGACTGGGACGAAGAAGCGTAGGAAGAAGGGCAAGGATGCAGTCTTGCCGGATGCAGAGGAGGAAGAGGACGATCCGGTCCCCGTCGCTCTCAAGGTATTCTCGGACGATTCGAGCAGTGAAGATGAGATCGTGAAGCCGCTGCGCCGCAGTCGGTCGCCGCCGCCCATGCCCAAAACGCGACCGAAACCGCGCTTAGTTCGGAAGCCGAAACCCGCAGCCGCAACCGAGACAATCGACATTTCAAGCGATTCCGAGTACCAGGTACGGGTGCCCACCCCGCCGACGCCCGTGGTTCAGCGACCGCCCAGGAAAGGGCGCATGGTGCTATCGGACGACGAGGTGTAGAATTCAATGTATGGATTGTTGGTTTTTTTCGGAAGAGATGCGCAGCGTGGTTTTCGTTTTTCGTCAGTTCGTCCTAATATGCTCCTTGCGACAGGAATATATCCTCCTGGACAGCAAAGGCCAACGGCCTCTACTGACCGCGACAATGCACGTTCTCTACAAAATGCAAAATCCGCTCTAGCATATTCGGCTGTGCCCAGCGTCTAATGTCCAGGTTCCGATCCGATCGCTTCGTTTGCCAAGTCCCCGTTCGTCCGGCCACCATCGCTCCCTCATGAATAGTGGGGGTCTAAGTGCTTAATTGGCGTTATCGCTCAACTCCGGTGGCCTGATCAACTGAGCTGAGCTGGCAGGACGCAAACTTTTTTATTCTCTCATATATCCGTGTGTGTGCTACCATGTTGATGGCGGCGTCGCGCATCTTCCCAGTGTCACGCTCCGCCCAGTATGCTATCTCTATCACAGAACACGCGTTCTTGTAACGGTGTTGATGCTTGCGACTGTCATCTCCGGGAGGGCTACACGGATGGTTTACAAGGCACGTGCGTGTTTGAACATGGACACCACGTTCCGAATGAACTTTATGGCATGTACACCGGTGCGCTTCTCATTGTTGACCGCCTTTGCCCCTGTTCTTTCCCGCACGCATATGACGCGATAAGGACACGGTCGATAAATGCCCCCGCCCCACCCCTCGCAGACAGACCGGCGGCTCGCTGTTGCGTTTTTCGGGTTCATTGTCATCGCTTGGGGTGGGGGGGACGTTATCTGGGGATTCTCTTCTCTCCC
>JBBPTZ010000913.1:0-13650 GCA_038094315.1 Phylloporus cf. tubipes
ATCGAGTCACGGTTGACAGAACTCGAGGAAGAGAAGGAAGAGCTACGCGAGTTTCAGGAAAAGGACAAGGAACGACGCTGTCTCGAGTATGCTTTGTATCAGCGTGAGCTAGAAGAGGTCGGTGAGGCGTTGGAAGAGATCGAGGAAGAAAGACGAGGAGAAGTACATGGTGCAAATATGCGTCGCGAGCAGTACGATACGCGCGAAAAGGAGATTCAGGTCGGCATGATTCATTCACTTGTTGTTTTTGATATCTTACATGCTTGACAGCGCCTCGAACAAAAAATCACACAAGCTAAACACAGCTTGTCGACTCTCAGCATTACTCGTCAAGATGCTCAATCTGAGCTTTCGGACCTCGTCCGGTCGCGCACAGAGCTAGAGTGTACCATCGCCGACCTACAATCTGCAGGCGAACACGAACATGGACGCCGTGCCGAGCTTGAAAACGAGCTTGTAGCTTTGGAGCAACAAATTCAACTAAAGGAAGGGGAGCTTTCTAAACTGATCCCTAGATGGAACGATGCCCGTGCCAAGGAATCCGTGGAGAAACGTAGAATGGAAGAAGCACGTACGCAGTTGAACGCCATCTTTGCGAAACAAGGGCGTGTCAAGCGGTTCCGAACGAAAGCAGAGCGAGACAAGTACCTCCGAGAAGAGATCGCTTCGCTCGAGGCATATCAGAACACGCGGTCTGCTGTTCTTGAATCGACGAGACAAAATCTCGCGTCGACAAAAGCGTCGCTAGACAATATCGTCCAGAGGTTGGATGGTATTCAGGGTAGCGTTGAGGATGGGAAACAGCGAGTGCGGACCCTAGGTGAGCAACTTGCAGAGCTCAAGGATCAACAGAGCGACCTCAGCGAGCGACGGAAGGAGCTCTGGAGAGAGGACTCCAAGCTGGGTGGTCTTCTCGCTCACGCAGGAGATGAGCTCAAGTCTGCTGAGCGTAATCTCGCTAGTATGATGGATAAAGTAAGTGCATCTATGCGCATCATGAACGCGCTTTGGTGAATTTCTTGGTAGGATACCGGTTCCGGGTTACGTGCTGTCGATAGGATTGCACAGAGGCGCGGTCTAGAAGGTGTCTATGGTCCACTCTACCGTCTCTTTGAGATCCCGGACCCCACGTTTAGCACTGCAATCGAGCTCACTGCAGGGAACAGGTAAACGACACACCAATGTAAGCACGAACTACCGGCTGATGCGCTCCTGTTAGCCTTTTCCACGTTGTCGTCGACACGGACGAGACAGCGTCGAGAGTCCTCGATGTCATGTTAAAGGAAAAGACGGGTCGTGTCACGTTCATGCCTCTTAACCGCCTCAAGCCAAAGCCTCTCACATCGGTCCCGCCCGCACAGGACGCTCTCCCTCTCATTGACAAGATTCGGTTCGATGCAACACACCAAAAAGCGTTCCAGCAAGTATTTGGGAAGACGTGGGTATGTCGAGACCTGACCGTCGCTGCGGCATATGTGAAGAGTCACGGGGTCAACACAATCACGCTCGACGGAGACAAAGTCGATCGAAAAGGTGCACTGACAGGTGGCTACCACGACGTTCGGCGGTCGCGTATTGAAGCTATCAAAGCCGTTACCTCCTGGCGGACAAAATTCGACACGGACGACAAGCGTGCCAAGGAGGTGAAAGCCGAGATCACGCGGGTCGAGCAGGAAATCACACGAATGACGGGTAGGATCCAGGTGTTGACGCTGCAACAAGCGCAGGCCCGCGAGTCGAGAGAGAATTTCCTCCAGGACGTCAATTCGCTGACCAAGGAACGTGAACGGCTGGACGCGCGGGTGGTGGCACTCGAGACGGAGATTGGGGATCTGGAGACGGAGTTGAATAGTACGCTTGCGCGGGCACAGGGATATCAGCAAGAACTGTCGTCCCCACTCACACAGAACCTGACGGATGAGGAGGCTGGCATGATGGATGCGTTGGGTATCGAGGTCGAAGAACGGAGAAGACAGGTGCTCGAGTTGGGCAGAACGCGGTCCGACGTGAGCCGTTCCAGTTGATTCGCCTTCGTGATTTGGCTGAGCATTTGCACGTCAGTTGGATGGCCGGAAGAACCTCGTGGAAATTGAGTTGAATGAAAGTCTTCGCCGGCGGCAGCGTGAGCTGCAAGTGAAACTGGAGTCTCTAGGTGAGGCTGCAAGCGGGGACGACACATCGACAGAGTCGCTCGACGCGCGCAAGCGGGAACTTCGGTCCCTCGGCACGTCGATAGCGGCTGCGACCAAGCGGACTCAAGGTACGTGCGCCAGTAGCTTGAGCATTTATGACGCCTCACACAAAGCAACGTGCAGACGCAGACAAGGACGTCGAGAAGCTCAACGCGGAGTTGCAAGAGTTGCGTTCTGGGTTGGAAAAGGCGCAACAGCAACAACTGGAAGACAGTCGGAACGTGACGAAACTACAAAAGAATACGGAACGGTACCTCGCCAAGAAGCAGATGTTGACGTCGCGCAAAGACGAGTGTAATCGCAACATTCGCGACCTCGGCGTGCTGCCCGAAGAAGCGTTTGAAAAGTATACCAGCGAGAAGCTCGATCGGGTTTGTTGACTCCAACATGTGTTTCAAAAGTCGGTTTTGCTGACGTGGGTGGCACGCTTTAGTTGGTCAAGAAGCTCCACACCGTCAACGAGGGCCTCAAAAAGTTTGCCCACGTGAACAAGAAAGCATTTGAGCAATACAACTCGTTCACGAAGCAACGTGATCAACTCTTGCAACGACGCGAGGACCTGGATAATTCGGCAGCATCGATTGAGGAGCTCGTGCAGGTGCTCGACCAAAGAAAGGACGAGGCGATCGAGAGGACGTTCAAGCAAGTGGCGAGCAACTTTGAGGAGGTGTTTGAGAGCTTGGTTCCCGCTGGTCGAGGTCGATTGATCATTCAACGGCGAATAGACCAGGTTGGTGAACACGCCTCGTTTTTGGACTGCAGCATGTTGTGCTCATGCATGGATGTAGGATGAGGAGGCCATGGACGAGGCAGACGACACGCAGCAGAGCACGATTGACAATTACACTGGGGTTGCCATCAAGGTGTCGTTCAACTCGAAAGTCGATGAAGGACTACGGATACAGCAGCTGTCTGGTGGTCAAAAGTCTCTTGTCGCCCTTGCTACGGGTACGAGGTCTACTTTCCGATACGGATGGAGTGATATATACGATTCATTTGCAGTATTTGCGATACAAAAGTGCGATCCCGCGCCATTTTATCTGTTTGACGAGGTATGCACGTTACTGGACGAGAAGACGATCTGTTGATTTTATCAACAGATTGACGCCAATCTCGACGCCCAATACCGTACCGCTGTCGCAAGTAGGTGAACTCCGTTTCGCTCTTCTCTTTATTCTCAGCTATTTTTTCAAGACATGATCAAGTCACTTTCGGGCACGGGACAATTTATCACGACGACGTTCCGACCCGAGATGTTGGTGACGGCGGACAAGTTTTACGGCGTCCTGTTCAACAATCAAAAAGTGAGTTCCATCCGGAGTATCAAGCGGGAGGAGGCGATGGAATTCGTAGACCAGGTTTGGCGTCTCGTCTATGGTTTTGGGGTGATGCTGATCGTCGGGTTGCTTTCCAGGAGGCTCAGGCCCAGTGAGTTTCCTCACTCTCACGGATGGCGATGTCCGTTTGTGTCGGCGTGTTCGAAGTATTGTTATTGCTATCGTCTCTGTATGATGCTGTTTGACTAGAATTTGAACGACGTGCTAGCGACCTTTGCGAGAGGCTCGGACTTTTTGTCATCTGCCAGGACGTGTGATGGTCACCATCTCGCCTGTTGATTCCGATAAGATATCCAGCATTTAATGAATGTTCTTGGCTGCGCGCTGGCCGAACCTGAGGGTCTAGGAAACCATCAGACCTATGCCTCTTTGTTGCCCTGTTTCGTCGGCAGTTTCCTAGGAGTGGGGGTGACTAGTAGAAACGGGGAGTTTCTGAATGGACGCACGAGTGTGTTCGACACGGGTCGTCATGTCCTGAGGCCATCGATTGGAAACCATTTGTTGCTATTCCATGTACTCTCCATGTCAGTACCCGACCCAAGTCACCCTCAGTGATTCCACCGAGTATTTCTCCCCAACTTGGTCATAGTCTTCTCGGATTGGGTTGGTCATTCAGACGTGCAGGTAATGTGTACCGGGAGAAATTGTCATTGCCAATATTGTCGACATGTATTTGCACCGCCACCGGTAATACCCGAAGAGGACAGGACGAGATTGAGTGTGCGCTCGTCCACGACGAACAAGGCCCCCCATCTCATCAAGGTAAGCATCCCATGTCGCTGTTTATGCTGCGCAACGACCCGTCTATGCGTTTCGTATGCATTGGGTGAGAGGGGAACGAGGGTTGGAAGTGGATCGAGCGAGGTCTGGTTGGATGGGGTTGTCACGCAGCTGATACGTATGGTGCTCATCGGTTTTCCAGACTTGTATCGATGGCCACCACGAAAACGACCAAGGGCAAGGCAGCAGGTGCGTCTGTATACTCTTTGGTGTCGTTTTGCGACCGACCGAGGAGGAGCAGCCAAGCCAGGAGGAGGAGCGAAAGATGCCAAGGCCAAGGCGGCGAAAAAGGCGGCGTTGCAAGGTGTTCATTCGCACTCGTCACGCAAGCCGCGTTTCTCTGTGACGTTCCGCCGACCAAAGACGTTGAGGCTGCGACGGGATCCCAAGTACCCGCGGAAATCGATTCCACATGCACCACGAATGGACGAGTTTCGGACGATCGTCTCGTGCGTGTTTTTATACTATGTACATGGGGGGGCTAACGGGGACATGCAGACCGTTGAACACGGAATCGGCGATGAAAAAGATTGAGGAGCACAACACGCTGGTGTTTATCGTTGATATTCGGTCCAACAAGCGACAGATCAAGGAGGCGGTGAAGAAGCTTTACGACGTTCAAGCTGCCAAGGTGAACACGCTGATTCGGTGAGTACGGGGGATTGCGAATGGACGGGGACTGAGCAGGGAATAGACCGGACGGAAAGAAGAAGGCGTATGTCCGACTCGCTGCGGATCACGATGCGCTGGATGTTGCCAACAAGGTGACGTGATGCAGTGACGACGGACGCGGTGACTGACTGACGCTGTGTTGTAGATTGGATTCATCTAAGACGTTTGGTAGTCAATTCGTATGATAGCGCTTGTCCAAGTGTCTCACCGCGTTTTGAAATTGATATCTCTGACTGTGTGAGGTTTCTTGGATGAGCGACACGACATGAGGCGACGTTTCGCGGTTACTGTAATAATTAGGCGAAGTTGGGAGGGGCGTAACCAGCGATGAGGAGATGATGCGAACGAACAATCTTTGTCTGTTTCTTCTCGCCGCGATTTTCCTGGTCGACGGTCGACGTTCTGATATTCAACTCTGAAACCAACACGCTCGTTTTTTTTTCCTTCTTCTCCTTCTTCCCCGCATGCACACGCAGTTCTTTTTCCTCGCCGTTCTCGCTCTCGCCGTCGATGCCTCCCATGCAAGGCGTTCCTTTGTGTTCAAGCACAGGTCTCCTCTCAACGGTCAGTCACCTTCACCCGAGCCATATCTCTCTCTTATCCTCGCCAGACCTTGGTCTCAGCGGCGCGCTCAAGGGCCTCAACGGCGGTCTCAACGGCGTCCTTGCACCCTCTTCTCCCTCTACCTACTCCGACGACTTTCCCTCCGCCACGGACGACTCTCCTTCCGCCACGAACGACGTTCCCTCTCACACCGATAGCGCGTCCTCCAACGCCCCTTCTGCCTCCTGCAATGGCTTGTTAGGCATTGGTTGTTCCCCCGCACAAACGACGCAGCCTGCAGCTTCACCGTCACCGTGTAACGATCTCCTCGGTCTCGGTTGCTCTCCGTCGTCGTCGAACAACAACCCTCCACAAACAACCCAGCAGAATTCCCCTCCTCCGTCTTCTCCGTCTCCTTCCCCTCCGTCGTCCCCTTCTCCTTCCCCCCCGTCGTCCCCTTCTTCGCCACCTCCGTCTTCTCCGTCCCCGTCCTGCGATGGTCTTCTCGGTCTTGGTCTCGGTTGTCCTGCGTCATCCGGCCAGGCTCCATCACCCCCCGCACAAACATCGCCCGCCGCAACGTCCCCTCCGCCTCCTCCATCGCCCGCGCCAACATCCTCATGCGATGGTTTACTTGGTCTCGGTCTCGGCTGTCCTGCACCATCCAGTCAGGCTCCTTCCCCTCCCGCACAAACTTCGCCTGCCGCAACGTCCCCTCCGCCTCCTCCATCGCCCGCGTCAACGTCTTCGTGTGATGGTTTACTTGGTCTCGGTCTCGGCTGTCCTGCGCCATCCAGTCAGGCTCCTTCCCCTCCCGCACAAACATCGCCTGCCGCGACGTCCCCCCCGCCTCCCCCATCGCCTGCGTCAACATCTTCGTGCGATGGTTTACTTGGTCTCGGTCTCGGCTGTCCTCCTCCCTCGACCAATTCCCCCACATCCCCTCCGGCTCCTCCCGCAAGCCCTACCCAGCCACCCTCCGCATCCACTTCCCCCACACCTGCGTGCAATGGTGTCTTGGATCTGGTCCTCGGTTGTATCCCTTCGTCCTCGAGCAACCCAACCGCTCCCGCCGCTTCTTCTTCAACGCCTTATGAAGCTCCTTCTACCCACCCGGCTCCCTCCCCAACCTGTGGTGGTCTGTTGGGACTCGATTGCCCTCCATCAACCAGCCTTGTGGGAACCCAGTCTCAGCACCCCTCGCCAACCGCGACCTGTAACGATCTTCTTGGTATCCCTTGCGCCAGTGCAACGACCCCGATCTGGTGTGCAAAATGTTTTACGGTTCGTTGCTCCATACTGACACTTTTAAAAGGTCGACAGCCTCCTTGTCCAATTCAGCTGTGATCAGCTTCCCTCATAGCATCACACACACCGTCTCTGCTGAACCCACGTCTCTCATCACTGCTGCCACCAGTACTAGTAATTCCAACTACGATTACTTGTCTTCGGTCTCTTCGCTTTTGCTCAATACCGCTTCGCCAACGATGACAACGCAAACGGTTTCCGATCCAGATCAGGCCGCAACCACCTTTTCGTTGCTTCAGGTGGCTCCTACTTCTTCCCCTACCGCCGCACCCCTTCCCAGCGGATTGCCTCGTGTCATTCTCCCACAACCGCCACTCGACCTCAATACCCTTCCCAGCGACGATGTCATGGTCAATATTTTATTCAATGGATCGCTCAATTGGGAATTCGTAGCAACCCATGCCGATTCTGCGGGTCAGATCTTTGCAAATATGCCTACCATCCTCGCCACGGCCCTTAATATGAGTGGTACGTCTTTCAAACCAGCATCTACTCCCCTCTAATTCCATAGCAGTCGCAGACGTGCACAACTACGACTTGATCGTCTATGAGCCCTCGTCATATACTGGGCCGCAGGACGTTGCAAAGCTTGGGACGATCTGGCAAGGTTTCATTCCAAAAGACAAAGTCCAAACACTCGCCAGTCTCATCATGGACGTGAGATCTTCCTTTTACACGGATCAGGCTAATTCCATCACAACCGCACTGGCTGCGTGTGTCGACCCCACATTCGAATTGGACGCGATCGTGGGCCCGGCACCTGGAGGGAGCGCAACTTCCTCCGCGTCAAGTGGGTCCGGCGTGCGTCAAGACGCGATCATCGGTGTCGTCAGTTCCCTTGGTGCCATAGCGATCATGATCGTCGCCTACGTCGGATATAAAGCCTACCGTAGACGTCGCGCGCTCGCCCATAGACGTCTCTCCGACGGCACGGGTCACGTAGGGGTACGTCCAGACGGCCAAGAGTTTGACCGAGACAGCGTAGGTGGCCAACGCCGGCGAAGCTTTTACTATGCCGAGGACAGTCTGAGAGGGTTCCAGTCGTCGCGTGGGGACGAAGATGGTTACGATCATCATGCTTCAAACATGCGGGAGCGTCGCGCGGTTCAACCGGGTGCTATCTCTACCCCGATTTTGCGGGAGAGCACGATGAACTGGTGAACGGCAACCCCCCTTTTTTCAAATATATTTTTGGCGGACTTGTACGCATTATACCCTTTGATCTTTTCACTGTTCATCCCTAGCCGGCGCGGCCTCCGATGCTTTGTCTATTCTCTTTTTTCTTTTTGCTTTTCCCTGTGTATTTTTGTTCGCCCAGAGGTTTGTTCTTGTTCACTTTCTTGTGTGGCCGGGTTCTTGGTGCCTTATTTATGCATTTCTGGGGATGCCTAGATAGGTTGCGACGGCAACGTCTGCACCTGCGACGCGGTCGCGGTCGACGCAGACGACACAATAGAGAAAAAAAATCGGGATGCGGCGTCGACCGTCGACATGTTGGGTAGTACTTACGAATTTTCTTTTTTACTTAATCCTGTCTAGAACGTAAATTTGGCAACGGACGGGCTGGCCTGCCGGCCTTCCCCTCATTTTTCACTTCCATTCGTTTTTTTTTATTGTTTAGTTTAGCTAGACGTGTGCTTGCTTTGGATAGGCCGTGGGTCGGAGGGAGTTGAGCGGTTGTTGTCGTTGACGGACTCACGGTTGTTGTCGGTTTTCTTTCCAACGTTTTCTTTTTTTCTTTTTGATTATATCATTGCTCATAATCACTGTCACGAGTGGAAAATGAGATGGTTTACATGGATTTTGGTAGCGTGTGTTTCGAAACTCGAACGTGCGTGCGCGTGAGTCATGTGTCGCCGCACCAAGTATGTAAGACAACTATTGGTGAGACAGGGTCATTACTTTTCGCTGCCCCCGAGTCCGGGCCTTGGAACTTCAAGACCCCGATCGCGTCGCACCGGATGGACGACGGCACCCATCCGCGACTTTGGTCAGGAACCGCTCGATGACGGCTTTGCCCCGCCGGAGGTTGGCGAGCGAGATCCGCTCGTTGGGCAGGTGCGCTCGGTCCTATTTGCCGCGGGGCGTGTTAGCAACATCAAAAAAGCCCGAAAAGAAAAGAAAAAGAGGGCACGCACCGAACTCTGGCCCAACGGCAGGTGAAGCGCGTGACACCGAAACGCCTTTTCGAGGCACGGCACGCACGGGATAGACTGTCACGACGGACGTCAGCGTGCGTGATGACAGTACGGAAGGAGGACACGTACGCCGCCTTCACGGATGCGCAGGGGTTCGACGCCCCATTCTTCCCGAACGGCCGACTCGAGCGCCTTGAACCACGGATCGTCGAGGTCGCCCAGCCACCAGTCGGCGGTATGATCGATGGTCACCTGGGCCGGCGTGGTTTGAGCGGCAACGTCAAGACGGAATGCACGAACAAGGAGGACGCACAGAAAGCTTGTTGGGCGATCGAAACGCACCAAACGACGCGTCAAGGTGGGAAACCAGCCCGCGAGAGACCGTCTCGAGATTTTGGTCTGGCACGATACGCAGCGAGAGCTTGGTCGTCACCTTTCCGGGGATGACGGTGGGATCTGTAGCAGACCGAGGTGTGAACGCGACGATCGAGAGTAGACGATCGTAAGACTTACTTCCAGGACCTGAGACTGAGATATTGTGAATCGTGAGCGAAGGCTCACGCCAGCGGGAAGAAAGGACCGAGGCTGGGCTGTGCGTCACCGACGACAATAGCTTGTAGAGTTGTTCCTCGTCTTTGGTCTGGGTGCGAACGCTGTCATCTGGAATCATGATTGAGCGGAGTGCTAGCGCCAGAGATTGGAGCCACGCACAAAAACCTGGGATGGCGATTTTGCATCGGTTGTCCGTCAGCGTGGCGAGAAGGCGAATCCTAATGTCCAACGTCGAAAAATGACTGCGATAGTAGTCATGCACGCACATGTCAAACATGGGTTCAGCTGTGGCTCCCCCTTCGATACCAGAATGTTGATCAGGAGCGCCGCTGGTAATCTAGGGAGTATCTAGAGTCGAATCAGGGCCTCAAAACCTGCAGACATACGTCTAATGTAGCATGGACGACCCCACGCAACCCGTACGTGATGCACGGTGGGTCCTCGGTTATCCAAGTCGAGTTGCTGCATACGCGGAATCAGTTGAGCTCAAACAATTTACAATGAGACGATACCTGAGCAAAATAGCATCAATGTCCCCGATTTGAGACTAGATAAATGAGGATACGTGCACGGTTCGAGGAGATCGAGTCAAACCTTGTGCGCCAAAACGGCGTCCATGAATCCCGCGCTCCCCACCTCTTCCTCACCCTCGATCAAAAACACCAAGTCAACACCAAGTGCTCGTTTCCCCAATAGCTCGGCGGCAGCGCATGCAGCTGCCAAGATTGGACCCTTGTTATCTGTCACACCCCGACCATACAAATAGCCGTTTCGGCCAGCGACCGTGAACGGATCGGAATCCCAGCCGTCGCGGGGAGCCGAGATGACGTCGTAATGCCTGAAAAGGATTAAAGCGAGTACCGAGAAACGAGCGGCGCAACTCTACCCGTAAAATAATATCCGCAGTTTCGGATGTTTACCTTGCGTTCCGTGGAAGGTCGACAAGACAAGTGGACTCCCGTGCTCACCCGTAGGCAACTGTTAAAACCAAAACTCGATCGCTGGTCGCTGTATGCAAAAGGGGACGTACCAGCGTTGACTCGGCGCCAAGTTGATGCAGGCATTTTTTCAACCAGATGGCTGCCTGGCGACAATCCTCACGGTGCGAGGGATCCGAACTGACACTCGGGATGGAGACAAACGTGGATAGCGCGTAGGTCATGATGTCTGGTATCACATCTAAGTGATGTAGAGTTCACATGACAGGTCGCGTACCATGTCCATCATCTTCAGCCCCGGGTAGTGTATGCTCCGAAAGTGGAGCAGAAGTCTCTTGTGATGGCGCATCAATGTCCCAGATCTGGACGGGATTTGAATGGATGATAGCAGGGAAAGAGACGGGTAACTTGCCTTGACAAACCCATCATTGGCGCCTGAAACCAATACGAATCTATTTGCTTGAGACGAATGGGTTATGATAGACGAAAGAACGATCCCCTCATGAGCATTCCACGACGCGGTGCAATTAAACGTAGAGGACCACCGCTAAATCCAAAGACTCATGCATTGCAACACCTAGACCACTTTGGGGCACTAACCTGTATCTGACCATCAGAGGAACTCGTGTAGAGCTCGGAATGCAGCATGGACAACGATATTATGTCGATGTTCTGGGAAATATGATGGGTTTCTGCCTAAACGTACGCGAAAAATATTTCGACAGACCTCCTGTACGATAATCGTTCGAACTAGCGTTCTGGTCTCGAAATCGAATACCTGAACATAACCTTCCTGACACCCTGCAAAGATAGTATCGCCCTTAACCGCGAGGGACAAGACTGCACCGTGATTGCATTCATACGTATGGTCTAGCACAGGGCCAGCAGGAGAGCACGTCCATATCTAGTGAGAGATAAGCAGCTGCTAATGTTCAGATTAATATCTGACCTACCTTGACAGTCTCGTCACCGCTACCGGTCAAGAGGTGATATGTCGCGCCAGGTTGCAATGCAACGTCGTCGGAGCCTGTTCTTTGCGATGGCATCATCGCCATACAGTATACATATCCAAAGTGTGCAGAATCAAGAACATTGGAGACCGGAATTTCGATGGCATTCTTGTCCGACGGAGGAGAATAGATGATGTTGTTTGCCAAGAGGTCAGCGGGCTTATGCGTGTACTGAGGATAGCTGTCAAAGAATTTGTGGACTTTGCGAGCAGGAGTAGATGTGCCAGAATTGGTTTGTTCTTGAGTTGGTTGGCTGATGGTGTGCTCGCCAAAGGCAAACCACTGTATTGAGGTGTTCTGGCAGCCGACGTAAATGCATTCTAGAATAGGGTTCCAGGCCAGAGAGAAAAGGTCGCCTGCACCGGATTCTAGATACGGATGAAGGACATAGATGGAAGTAAACGTGTCCGTAGACCATATCTATTCTGCATCAGATCATCAACGATATCGTGAAAGAGCAACAACCTACCCTGACAGTGCTGTCGCCTACGAAATGTCAGAACCGTAATAAAAGAAGCGGACGATCCTACCCGAGGCACTAAACAGCCACTGCTTGTGTTCCGCGAGCTCCAACGCAAGTATGCTTCCCGTATGACCGCACAGAGTGGTTTCGAGCGTGTAAGATTGCTTGTCCCAGACCTGCTATGGTTGAGGAGCCGGACCGACGAACAATGTGGATGCAGGGTTACCGAAATATGCTGACACTGGCCTCCGACAAAGATGTGCCGAGCATCAGCCATCAGACTGAGGACAGACTTGTTTTCATCGCGCAACGAATGTAAAAGTCGAGGAGAGGCGAGCGACAGAGCTGGTTTGCTGACGGAGGCTTTGGAGGGGAACATGACTGAAGGAACGTGGTGTAGACAGACGGAAAACAGACGCACGCGTAGGCACCTTTACGTTCACTGTGTCGCCCTGGGCGCCCATAATCTTGGCAGCGATCTCGTGGACAGCCGGGGCCTTGTTGGGTTCCGTTCAGACCCGGGCGAGGGAAGGATCCACTGGGACGAGAAGAAATCTGTGGGATGACGGTCAGCGTTCTGGATTCAGAACTTGGTTCTTAACCGCCACCGCTGCTCCGCACCCAGACCCAAATGGCGTCAGAAAAGGCGAGAATGGCGAAAGACAAGGTGTGTGATGCCACACATGTTAGCCCTGACTACACGGCGAACTTGGACAGGGAAATGCGGCGTTCAAAGCTGCGGACTATCCCACCGCGATTGGTCACTACACCGACGCCATCCTCGCAGACAGCCGCGACCACACCTTCTTCCTGAACCGGGCTGCAGCGTATCTCAAACTAGGCAAGTACGTCCGTGGCACACTGACGCGAAGCTGCTTCGTGGAACTGAGCAGTCGTCTTGCAGATCCGAAGATGCGGAGAGGGATTGCACCAAAGTTCTGGCGTTGAACCCCAATAATGTCAAGGCATTTTTCAGGAGGGGTCAGGCGCGGAGAGCTCTTGGGAACACGGAAGAAGCACGGGCAGGTATGGAGTAATACCAAATCGAAACCGACGATCGCTCATCCGTTCGCAGACCTGGACAAGGCACTCGCGCTGGAGCCTGCAAACGAATCTGTGAAGAACGAGATACTCGAGCTCGACAAAGTATCAGAACGGCAAAAGGTTAAACAACGTTCCAAGTATATCGTAAGTCTACCGCCTGTAAGAAAGTTGGTAAAGAGCTGGATTTCCATCCATAGCCTGGCGACGCGCCTAAAAGCACGGCCCCAAAACGACGTCGAGTTCCCATCGAGATCGTCGATGGCGACACACGCGTGACTGATGAGGCACGGGTTCCAATACCTCCAGAGACCAAAGACACAGATCTGCTTCAGCCAGTCTCGTCGCGCTCGCTGAAACAGGCAGGCAATCCGACCGCAACACAATCTTCTCCGTCCAAACCGCAGACGTTTATGGATGCCAAACAGGTTCGCGAGGAGTCTAAGCCAGCCAGAGTATCAGGCGGGATATTCCGTCATACGGGAAACCACACCATCGTCACTAGGCCGTCCAGCGAGAATGTGTCTTCTACACGAGAATCCATATCACGACCGATACCAAGCAGCACAAGCACACCACGATCCACAAAGCAACCTACGACGCTCTTTCAATTTACCAAGTCGTGGGAGTCTATACAGTCCGACGCGGACAGATGGAATCTCCTCCGTGTAAGGTT
>JBBPTZ010000914.1:713-13648 GCA_038094315.1 Phylloporus cf. tubipes
CTGTCCGCTTCTTTTTCTTCTTCTTTTCACTTGTCTCATAACTCATTCTGAAACTCTAATCGCATCCAAGGAATGGCTAACATCCTGGTGCAGATGCCACTTAGAGGCACTCAGAATGCCCCTAAGTTTGACAGTAAAAATCCAGCACACTTGCCTCATTTCTTAGAGGACATAGAGCTGCTCGGAACGTCTACTGGCCTCCTAGAGGCAGATAAAATCAAAGCGGCCATCTGGTATGCTGACCTCGAAGAGGCAAAAGCATGGGAAACATTGCCCAGTGCCACCACAGTTCCTGCT
Organism: Phylloporus cf. tubipes; assembly: GCA_038094315.1. Classification (NCBI taxonomy): domain Eukaryota; kingdom Fungi; phylum Basidiomycota; class Agaricomycetes; order Boletales; family Boletaceae; genus Phylloporus; species Phylloporus cf. tubipes. The sequence goes on from JBBPTZ010000914.1 coordinate 1,011, forward strand.
GATTGGAATGTGTTCCAAGCGGATGTAAAGAAGTTGTATCTGGGTTGCGAAGGCAATGACTGCTACTATCAGGCTGACCTTCAATATCTCATATAGGAATACCATGTGAAACTGATGAAAAACCAAGAGGAGCTTGGGGAGTATAGGCGCAAGTTCATTAAGATTGCTGCCCTCCTTGTAGCAACTTGGAAGTTATTTGAGGTGGAGCGCGACCACCTATTTTTGATGGGATTCCCTCAGAATGTGGAAGACCGGATTCACCTCCGGTTGTCAATTATTAAACCGGACATACATCTGGACGAACCTTATCCTATCTCAGATGTGCTAACAGCAGCTAAGTTTCTCCTAACAGGCTCTGCATTCTGATCTACTATTCCCGGATGCAAGTCTGACTCTTGCCGCCACGGTCATAGCCATGGGGTCACAATCCCAGTCCATGTCTCTGCGACTCCGGCAGTCGCCAAGGAACCAGTCAAGCAGGAGCTGGTGACTACAGCTTGTGCTCAGTGATCCAGTGATTGAGGCTGTGGCTTCTGTGAGGTTTTCGGTCACTTCATGTGTGATTGTGAATGCTGTCATGAGTATTTGCGCATAGGATGGATCATCTGAGGCAAAGATGGTCGTCTCTATCTTCTAGGAGGAGAGCATATCTGTCGTCCCAGAGGCATTACCTTGAAAGATTCTGTAGTGAACACGGCCAAGGAAAAGGGTTGGTCAACTTCTGCTCTAAGTATAGGGGTTACCTCTACTTCTGGATCTTTGGGGGCCTGTGACCCTCCACTGCATATGACTGCTGGTATCTACTCCATCCACCATAGCAAAGTAGACACCATCCTTGACATTGATCCATCCGCCTTTATGACTATGGTGCAAGTGTCCTCTACCTGGGATTCTGCAGACCTGGAGTTTCAACCTTATATAGCTCAAGCTTGGGCTATCTTCCAGGCCGACAAAGGCAAGGAGGGACGTGGGAAATGGGTTTGCTTCGACGGTATCGTGGTACCCCCTCAGACACGTCCTTGACCGGACTCTCGTGCAGCTACAGTATTAGAAGAGCTGGAGCTCGTTTTGCCAGCAGTGCAGGATTCTAGATCTCAGGCAGTGCTGTCATTGACATCGTCTGCGACTGGTACTACCTCACAACAGGGACCTGGCACCTCATCAGCCATGGGTTTGCCTACACCAGCAATGCGCCCACAGAACACCAATCCATCCACTTCTTTAGTGACTTCCTTCCCAGCTCTGACCTCACAGTATCAATACTCTTTAGCTCTCGATGATGATGTAGTGCCAAAATGTGTACTGGATCAGGTGCTTGAATCCTTGATTCCGGTGGCGATAAAGGGGCTATTCGCGGTCAGCCCAGACTTTCAAAAGCAGTTAGGGATGTCATGGCCACGAAGCAGGTCTCTGCTTCCACCAACTACTTGGGGATGGACAATCTGGTTGTCTCAGTCAACGAGCTTTCTGGGCACAATCTGGATAGAGTCAACAAGCTTTCTGGGCGCGATCTGGATAGAGTCAAGAGAGACTACAAAGACCGGATCATCCAGAATAAAGACAGCATGGTCATCACTCATCATAGTCTTCCGCTTCGAGCTCTTGATGCCATGGTTGTTGGCCCAGGTACCCATTTGAGCTGTGTCTTGGACTCAGGTTCTGAGGTAGTTGCCATGCCTGAAAGGGTGTGGAAGGGGTTAGGATTGCCCATCCATTCTGATCATCTTATGAAGATGTCATCCGTGAACACTAATGTCAACTCTACTCTAGGGGTTCTTGAGAATCTACTGCTTTGGTTGGGACCCAGTGAGATTAATCTCCAGGTCTAGGTGGTGGCGGTTGCTAACTTTGACCTTTTATTGGGTTGGCCATTCCATTGCCTTGTGAGCGCTACCACTGAAGTCTTCCTGGATGGGGGTCAGATCATTACTCTTCATGATCCGAACACAGGGAAAGAATTTAAACTTCTGACCTGGCCGTGGTTTGAGGGCTGCCCGTGTTGTCAGCAGGGTATTTTATGCACTGCACATCAAAGCATAGTAGAGATGGGTTTTTAGGTGTTGATGATCTGCCTAACTGGCAGGGAGATCCTGGAAAGTCTGCAAACTGTTCTCTTTTTGAATCCTGTTACCCATTCCTGCGTCCATCAATTTCCTCTTTCTTGTTCCATTTCTTTTCTGCTTCCATCACTCCCAGGCCACCTTCAATGGTACCAGCGACTTATGACAATCTCTCTTCCATCCAAACTGTGTTATCTCCATTGACCATGCCTGCTCTCTTTTCTTCAATTGCTTCAGACGCTATTTATTCTTGCTGGGCTTATAAGCCTGTTGCTAAAAAGGTCCAGGTGGTTCCAGCCCCTTTTTCGGAGGAGTACTGGATCATCCGACACCTTCTGGACAATCCACTTGCCGGTCTCAAACCATTACCTACTCATTCCCTTGATTTTGTTCTAGGTTCTTGCTTTACTCAGGAGAGGGCGGATGCCCTCAACCTCGATCCGGTGAAATGGCTCTGGCCAGAAGAACTCAAACTCGTCCGGTGGTTGGTGCACAACCATGAGATGGCCTTTGCTTGGGTCCCTACTGAGCGAGGTCATCTCAATGAGCGTTACTTTCCTCCGGTGAAAATCCTGACAGTATCCCATACTCCTTGGGTGCTCTGCAACATTCTGATCCCTCCTGTGATTCAGCAGCAAGCTATCCAGATCATCAAGGACTGTATTGCCTTGGGGGTACTGTATATGAGCCATCGACTGTGGCATATCGCTCGTGCTGGTTCTGTATCCTGAAGCAGGACAGAAAATCCTTCCGCTTGGTCCATGACCTTCAACCTCTTAATGCTGTAACCATCCAGGATGTGTCTGTTCCACCCTTTGTGGAGCAGTTCGCCAAATCCTTTGCCAATAGTGTGGTATACAGCATGCTGGACCTGTTTGCAGGTTATGATCAATGCCCCTTGCATTAGGAATCACACGATCTTACCTCTTTTTCAAGCCCACTTGGGCCTTACTGTTTAACCACTGTTCCGATGGGATATACTAACGCTGTACAGATTTATCAAGCAGATATGTGCTTCATCCTTCAGGATGAGATCCCTGCGTATACCATGCCTTTTTTCAATGACCTTCCGGTCAAGTCCGGCCGGACCCATTACCAGCATCCGGACGGTTTCTATGAGACCATCCCAGAAAATCCAGGCATCCACTGTTTCATTTGGAATCATCTCATAGTCATTAACTGCATTTTACAAAGACTTCAAAATGTCAGGGCTACAGTTTCAGCCAAGAAATTTGTCCTCACCACTCCCGATGCAATGATAGTAGGGCACAAGTCCACCTTTGAAGGGCGCATTCCTCACGAAGCCAAAGTCCAGAAAATCAAGGATTGGCCGGAGTGCACAAACCTTACCCAGGTCCATGGTTTCTTGGGAACCTGTGGCGTTCTCCACATTTTTATCAAAGATTATGCTAAACTATCCCATCCACTGGTGGACTTGACCTGCAAAGGTGTAGCATTCACTTGGGGAGAGGCCCAGTGTTACAGTTGTATTGTTATGTTGTTCCGTCTTTCTTTTTTCTTTCGCTTATTCCGACCCCGACCCACATTAGGAGCACTATCTCTTTATTGTATCGCTGACCCAGCAGCTCCTCTATCCTGCTTTCTGGCCTGATGCTGTTCCTTCAGATCCTACTGGACCAGGCCCTGGACATTATTCTTGATCATCTCATATGTTCTATGGACAGCTTCTCTCCTCTGCCATTTCTCTCACAATGGCATTGTCTCCCTGCTGCATTCCCACTGACTCATACGTATTGACTCATCTGCAGTAGTTCTGTCTGATTCTATGGACTTCTATTGCTTACATACAGTCTAGTACTTATACCGTCGCTGCCTGTACTTTAGTCTTTATTCTTGATCTGTGCAATCTAGCATTGTGTCTTGAATCAACCCCCAGACTTCTTTTAGCCGCTGCACACTACTGAAGTGCACTGTGAGTTTCTAGGCGATTCCTAGTGAACCTCCCTCATATACCTTCGACCTGATGACTGACCTGTCGTCCGTACACCTGTGTTGAACCTCAGCAACCTCCAACGTTCCGGATCTCCTTGTTTGCAACGCTATGCGTAACACCCAGTGGACAGCCATGCAACATCTTAAGGACGAAATCATCTGGTCTCCAGCGCTCCAACCACTCGACTATGAGTCCAGACGCGAGATCACCCTGGCAGTCGATACTTTTCTTATCACTGTCGGATATATTCTTTCTCAAGAAGGGGAGGATGGCAAGCACTATTTGAACCAGTTTGATTCCATTACTCTTACTGAAGTTGAGAGCCACTATTTGCAAGCAAAGCTTGAGCTTTATGGCTTGTTCCACTCCCTTCAGGCGGTTTGCATTTTCATATTCAGCATTACTAACCTTACAGTGGAAATGGATGTGAAGTATGTGAAAGGGATGATCAACAATCCTGACCTCCAGCTGAATGTGACCATCAATTAGTGAATTGCTGGTATCCTTCTATTTCATTTCAAGCTCATCCATGTTCCAGTGGAATGTCATACCGGTCCAGACGGACTTTCATGTAGGCCCCCAGCCGAAATGGATCCTCCAGATGACAATGCGTTCGAGGACTGGATCAATGATTCTTATTCCTTTGCGATTGTACTGCTGAATGACCACTTTCCTATGGTCCTACCCTCTAGTTCCGTCCTGTCCAGGACAGAGCATCCACCCTCATTATCTGTGTTTTTCACTAATGTCTCATTTCAAGGAGTCTTGACTCCAGAACCCATGGTTCTTCTGCAATCACCCCAGTCAATTGCCAAGGAAGACCGACTCCAGCACATCTGCCAGTTCTTGCAAACACAGGAATGGCCTCCCAACCTTTCTGACAAGGACTATACTGCTCTCATTGTGACAGCTCAGAGGTTTTTTGTTCTCAACAGTTATATGTGGCATTGCTGGCCGGAAAATCGACACCAGCTTGTTGTTCCAGAGGCCTGACGACTCGGACTGATTTGGGAGGCACATGATTACCTTAGGCACAAGGGTGTCTACACAGTCCAGTCTTGGTTACTCTTGCGATTCTGGTGGCTGATGCTTCTCACTGACATCAAGTGGTTCATCTGTACATGCCACGAATGCCAGATCCAGCAGGTGGAAAAACTCCAGATTCTGCCCACTGTCCTGGTTATCAGGGGTCTTTTTCATAAAGTTCATATGGATACAATGCTAATGCCAAAAGCTGCTGGGTACTGGTATATTGTCCAGGCCCACTGTGCGTTGACTGCATATCCGGAATGGCACATGTTGCATTTCGAGAATGCGTCAGGGTTGGTGTCCTTCATTTTCGAAGAGATTCTATGTTGATGGGGCCCAGTATCTGAAATTGTTACTGACAATGGTCCAAGCTTTATACAAGCAGTTGACCTTTTGGCTTCTAGGTACCATATCCATCATATCCGCATCAGCCCCTATAACTCTCAGGCTAATGGTGTGGTCAAACGGCGTTATTATGATGTCCGGGAGGCCATCATCAAAAGTTCCTTGGGGGAGATGCACTGGCATTGCTCAGTGCACTTAGTGTTCTGGGTGGAACGGGTAACTATTCTGAAGTCAACAGGTCTTTCTCCGTACTTCATGGTGCATGGAGTTGAACCCTTATTTCCTTTTGATCTATCTGAAGCTACCTTCCTTGTTCCGATGCCAGAAGCTGATGAAATCTCCACTACTAGAATTGTCTGCTGGCGGGCTAGACAGCTCCAGAAGCGGCAAGAAGACCTTGAGTTGATCCGGAGTCACATCCTCCAGGCGTGTTTTGCTTCCGTGAAAGACTTTGAGGCATGGTATAAAAACCAGATCAAGGATCACCATTTCCAACTTGAAAGTCTGGTCTTAGTCTGGAACTCCAAGGTTGAGAAGGAACTCAACTGGAAGACAAAGCCAAGGTACTTGGGACCGATGGTAGTGGTTCGACAGACCACTGGAGGATCCTATGTCCTGGTGGAGTTGGATGGAGTGGTTTCAAAGCTCCATTATGTGGCTTTTCGTATCATCCCATACTTTTCAAGGACAGAAACCAACATTCCAGTTACCAGCAACTCACTGGATAATAAAGAAGACTCAGGTCACACTGAAGGGATAGAAGACAATGAGCTGGACAAAGAAGATTCTGACTCTTCTGACTTTGAATAACTTCTGCAAGACTATGACACCGACATCTCTTTCCTACTTCCAATAATCGTCATCACCATTAATACCATCATCCTATGATACATTTCTTATCCCGGTATTCGTCCAGTGACTCTGTTTCATCCTGGGATTAGTCCAGAGCTCTCATTCACTGATTCTTTCACCCTGGTTTTCATCCAGTGTTTTCGCATCATCATATACTAAAAAGAAAAAGACAAACAGAAAACACAGAAAAGTGGTAAAAGACCAAAAACAAAGTCCCGTACCTATCCTTTCTCTCATTTCTCATCATCTCTCCTATGTTTTGCTCACCTTTGGACATCATATAAGGCACTTTTGCATCCGTGCTTCTAATCTGATCGTTAGATTCTGACTTCTCCCATGCACTGGAGCACTGCACACATTGTTTACTGAACTATGGACTATTGGGAACGTCATAGGGGAAGAAGAGAATGCATCATAAGGAGCAGTGGATAACCATCGCAAAGTTTTCATTTTTTTCTATGTTGACTCTATTGTTCACACATTCGTTCCAACTTAGATACCGGCGATGTCAAGGTGCTAGAACAAGACAGGGACACACGGACAGGGACAACAGATCTTCGGACTCTGGGATCTGGCTCACCAGGGTACTCATCGCTGTTGAAAGAGGGATTCTGCCGTGGTAGTATATACAGTTCGGCTGGGTCGTACATGCACACTATATACAGGTCGGGCAGCACAAGCAGACCTTACCCCAACTTCGCCCTCAGCTCCTTCAACTGCTTTTTTGCCTTCTTCAGATCTGCTGCTGCCATCTTGATGTCCACCTGGGCCTGGCAGATCATCACCTCGAGCTTCATGAACAACATGGATGAGTCATCCGCCTTGACACTGCCCATCCAACTGGGCCCAGTGACCACATTACTTGCAGGAGCCTTCCGGATGACCTGAGGCTTGGGCCAGGTACCTTGAAACAGGGCCAGCTTGATGATTTTGATCAATTCGGGCGATGCTTGATGCCTGGGAGGGCGCACACGACATTCTAGGGCGCAGTTAGTCACAACTATCCAGTGGTATCACTACCCACTGGGTGCCTTCCCCTTTTCCTCTGCTTTCACCTTCTCTTTTCCTTCTCCAGCCTTGGGATGGCCGCTTGACTTCTTGCACTTACACTTGAGGTGCAGGCAAGTGCAGCATGTATGCCCGGGGACACCAACACAGGCAATGCAATGTGCCGCACACTTACCACATGGGACCAGATGGGTGACTTGTCCACCCAGACTGGGCTTAGCGGGCGTAGGAGTAGCTGTGGGCTCACCGTCTTCATCTGAGCTGCTTTCACTCTCAGACTCGGATTCTTTCGTTTTTGTGGCAAGGCGGGGGCGCTAAGAATGCACATATTAGTCATTACATCTGATAACCCAAGAGCACTTACCTTCACCCGCTATTGGATGTACACCTCGATGGAACAGGTGGATCTGACTTGACTGGGAGTCAAATGGGTTGTTGCAGAGGGTGCCAGGACGTCCAGAGTGTTGCCAGTGCTGTTTGCTTCACGTTCTTTGGCTGCCATCTCCTCTGCTTCATGCCACACCGCCTCTAAATGCCAGCTATGGTCTCCCATTCACTTGACATGGTGCTCCTCATAGCTTTTCAGTTCTGCTTGCAACTGAGGGGAAAGAGAAATGTCAAGGTTGAACGTCTTACCGTGCTTGATGGCATCAAACAGGTTTTGCTGAGACCCAGAAACATCAGTCAGATTGTAACGGATGATCCGGATGTGACTTACCATTGCCATATTTCATTCCCCTACCCAGTGCATCTGCTTCTCTGCCAGCACTTCCTTATCATCCAGTGCAGAGAGGGCGACCGCATTAATCCGCTCGGTAGTGTTGCGGATGGCTCGGGTGGTGGCATCCTTGGGATCCAGCTGGACGGATGTAGGCTGAGAGATGGAGAAGAGTTGGGAAAGGCGATCCAACATGGCTGGATGGAGTGGATGGAGTGAGATGGAGCAGAGATGGGCCCAACCAGGTCAAGGATGCGACACTTCAGCAGAGTTTCAAATTATTGAGGTAATCAAGGTGTGTCTGACTGGAGACAGTCAGAATCAAAGTCCTTCGCAGATGTAGGGATCCAGGGCTCCCTATGTATGAAATCATATGTTCCCCCAATCCCTAGGATCGCTTACATCTATCCGACACCGCTTCCTACCCATCTGGTCTGTTCTGCTGACCATCTGGTCTGCCCGGAAACCACTCTCCAGTTAAGGGGTACTTCATAGGCCATCTGGAACATCCGCATCTATCCTTCCGTGTCCTTTGTCCTCTGTTCATGCGCCTAGGCTTGTCAGTGAGTGTTTCCCCTACTATCTCCTCCTTAGCTTCCATTATACCATGTTCGCACTGCTACTTAAAATAGGTTTACTCCCTTCACTACTACTATATTCCCCTTTATCCTTGATGTCTTGTCAGTTGCTACAGACTCCATTAGCATGTGATATGTACTTAGAGTCTCAGGTATGCCCGGACTATAAAAGGATATCTTATGCATTTGAAATTATCTTCCCTTCTCCCTTTTATGATGGTCCTAAGCCTTCTGGACCATTCTCTTGCTATCTGGCTTGTAGGCAAGAGCTCCTACCAATGCCATTGACTTTGCATACACCTATCCGCCCTAGTACTGGCCAGACCCCTGTTGAAGAGTCCTATACTAGCCTCTAAAGCCTGAGGAGTGCACGGACAGTGGGTGTGAGCTCACCCAGTTGGGGAATGACTCCTAAACATCATCCTTCTACTTTTGTTCTCTTCTGTTACCCTTGAGATGAACTTTTTGTATCCTTCTGCCTTAACCCTTGCTACTGACCGGGTTGGACTACTCTTTTTATCCACCCACAGGACCTAGGTGTTTTCTACAACACCACCCAGATTGCCAAACAGTGATCTCATTCCACCACATCATCCTACCACCCTCGCACCACCATCCACTCTGTTCAAAAGGACCCCAATGCCATGGACGTTGACTGTCTCACCCACCTTACCCTGGAGGAATGCTCCAAGTGTCCTAAAGAAGGCCTATGCCCCCACTGCTGCAAAAAGAGCCACTTTGCCCAAAATTGCACCAGCACCTCCCCTCCACCCCTTCCACAACACTCTTCCCTCCACCTGCCCGCCAAAAAGGTGGGAACTGTTGAGGCCACTTCTGCCTCCATCCAAGAAGCTGATGAAGAGGATAGTGAGGATATGGGTGGGGGTAAGACCAATGAGCAGGTGCATAGAAGCTCTGAAAGAGACAGGGAGATCACTGGGTGTGGCTTGGCTGTGGTACATCTGTGTGGAGATTACATCATGGAACAAGTGTACGAGTTCTTGGAATACATCATCAGATCTGAAGAGGGGCATGTCTTCAACGATCCGAAGGAGAGCAGGATCCGTGAGCACTGCAACATATAACAGGTATAAAAAGCGGACAGGCAAGTGGGAAGGAAACATGGGGTGCATGCAGATGGGTGAGGGAATTCAAGAAGAGTCAGAAGAGGTGGAGGAGGAGGAGGACATAGTGAATTGACATATATTGGTGGATGTGGAAGAGGGGACGACCTAGGCGATGTTTCATGACTGCTTATAAATAGCAAGTATATCCAGTGCATGACAGAGATTGGACTCAGGTTCCCAGGTGTTTTCTGACGATGGATAGCCTTTCCATGTGGTCAGGTACTTGTGGTGTCCCAGTGCGCCCTGATGGGAGACAATCTTGTCAACCTCGTACTCTTCTTCTGATCCAACTAGATCTGGTGGCGGCTGGGTGAAGTTAGGGCCAAAAGCAGGGGTTTCGTGATAGGATGATAAGAGGGAGGTGTGGAATACATCATGTATTTTCCAGGTAGGCGGCAGTTGCAGGTGGTACACACTGATAGTACCTGTGTGATTTCAAATGGACCCAGACGTTTGGGGGCGAGTTTCCGAGAGAGGTATGCAATGCGGAGATTGGAGGCTTCAAGCCATACCTTATCTCCCACCTTCCAGGAGTTGAAGTGTCAAGTGGAACGTTCCATTATGATCCGATGGGTGGAATCATGAGCAGCAAGGGCTTCATCATAAGCCTTGTCTAGGAGGGAGAGACATTATTTCAGTACAGGAAGGAAGGTCTTTCCAGGTGGAGGGTAGGAGCGGGGTTCATAGCCAAGGATCAGGGAAAAGAGGGAGACTTTAGTTGAGCTGTGTGGCATGGAGTTGTGGTGGAATTCGGCGGTAGTAAGGAGGTCCAGCCATGACGTGGGATTATTGCCACAGAAGATCTGTAGATATGTTTCAACCTCTTGATTGGTTCACTCTGTTTGTCCATCCGACTGTGGATAATAGGTGGTGGAGAGGTGTATGTCATATTTCAGGAGGCATGCGAGTTCCTTGGCAAAGATGGAAGCAAACTGTAGGCCACGATCAGAGATGATGGAGTTGTGGAGGCTGAATTGTTTGAACACATGATGGAAAAAGAGGGTGGCTACTCTGAGAGCGTTGATGGTTTTCAAACAAGGGCATAAAATTACCCCCTTCAAAAGGCCTTGGTCAACCACGACCAACAAGGAGTCATGTCCATGAGCAAGGGGGAGGTCTGTAATAAGATCCATGGATAGCTGTTTGAACAGAAGGGTAGTGGTGGAGGTGATAGGAGACAGTGGGGGAACCATGGGATGAGTGTTGACTTTGGAGAACTGGCAAACGGCGCAGCCAGCAATGAAGGAGGAGACAAAAGTAGCAAGTCCGGGCCACCAATAATCACGTTCAACAAGGGATTTGGTGCGAAAGTGTCCAGCATGACTGGTGATAGGGGATTTGTGGAGCGTGTGGAGAAGGGCGGATCAGTTGGCAGGGGGAACATACATGTGACCTTTGTAGTACAGATGTCCTGTGTCAAAAGTTCAGTTGTCAAGGGCAGATCGTGGGAAGAGAGGAGAGCCCTCCTAAGCATTCCAGATAGCTTTCAATATGAGGGGGTTGGACAGGGAGGACGATTGGATATGGCGGGCGAGGGTGAGATCAAGGGCATTAATAATAACTGGGTCAGGAATAATGAAAGCGTCCATGTTGTCAGAGGAGGTGTCAATGAGGTCTTTCCAGGAGAGGGCATTAGCAGGCCCCATCTTGGTGCCCGGCATAACTTGCCAGACAATGTCGAAGTCTTGTAAGAAAAGAGACCAGTGTGCCTGTCGACAGGAGAGTTTTCAAGGGTCCTTGATATAGGAGAGGTTTTTGTGATCCGTTACAATAGTGACCAGGTGGACAGTACCCTGCAGGTACTGACGCCATTCAGTGAGAGTGAGGATGATGGCGAGGAGTTTGCAGTCATAGATGTCATAGTTGCACTCTGCAGAGCTGAAGGTGTGGGAGAAGTAGGCACAGGGATGGGGATCTCCATTGATGTCACTTTGCATGAGGACAGCTCCAGCAGCGATGAGGGAAGTGTCAGACATGATAGAAAATGATTTGGTGATGTCAGGGATGAGGAGTACAGGGGCAAAGGAGAAGATAGCCTTGAGCCGGTCGAATGTGCGTTGCTGGAAGCCAGTCCAGGCCCAGGGTTCATTCTTTTGGGTGAGGAGGTTCAGGGGGGTGACAATGTTGGAGAAGTCCAGAATGAACTTCCTGTAGAAGTTTGCAAAGCCCATAAAGGAGCAAACGGCTTTGACAGAGGCGGGAGACTTCCAATCCTGGATAGCCTTCAGCTTGGTGAGATCCATCTCGATCTTGCCTTGTCCTATGACAAGACTAAGGTATTCCATATGAGGGGTGTCAAAGGAACACTTAGAGATCTTTAAGGATAGTCCATGTTTGCAAAGGCGTTGCAAAACATAGCGGGTACGTTCATGATGGAAAGTGACATCATTCTTTGTATGAATGCCTAGGTCATCCATGTATATCTTGAGCCATTTCTCTCCAATCATGTCAGTGAAGATGTCATTCATGAAGGCCTGGAAAGTGGGGGAAGCATTGTTGAAACCGAAGAATATAACAGTGGGTTCGAAGAGACCAAGCGGCATGATGAACACGGCTTTCCATTGGTCCTCCTCACAGATACAGATGTTGTTGTAACCCCAGCAGATGTTGAATTTGGTGAAGAGCGTAGATTCCTTCATATTGTTGATGAGTTCAGGAATTAGAGAGAGTGGATATGTATTTTGGATGGTATGGGAGTTCAGGTAGCGGTAGTCCTGGCAGGGGCAGAGAGTTCTGTCTTTCTTGGGTACAAAGAAAAATGGTGAGGCCTGGGGGATTTCAATGGGACAATTCATCCAGTCTTGAGGTGTTCCTCCATGAATGCTTTACAGGCTTTGTGTTCAGTGGGGTTGAGTGGGTAGACCTTGGCAATTTTTGGAACGAAGGAGGGCTTCAAGTCAATGGTGTGGTCATAGGAGTGATGGGAAGGAAGTTTCTCATGGGTTTTTTCTGAGAAGATGTTGGCGA
>JBBPTZ010000915.1:0-13618 GCA_038094315.1 Phylloporus cf. tubipes
ATGGTCGTCGGCGAGTATGCGTAAATCACGTGCTAGTAGTCATCTAAGTGGATAAATATAGTATTCATTTCCCAGGAGGTATCCAGCGAACACGGGAACGCGAAATCCACGATCACTGCGTAGGCCGACGAGTCAGCCAGGATGACCGACATATCGCTCACTCATCAATGTTTCAACTTGCGAAAAGGTACACATTCATTCACAATCGCAATCCTTACTACAATATAATTCTCCGTTCGCTGCTGGGCGATGTCTGGATGATCCTAAAGACTTGTTCGGCTTCTCCGGTGAATGCTTCGAGTGTTATCTGAAATACTTCCCATGAGACTACTCGTGTACAAACAAGACACATGCAATACCGGCTGGCCCTTCTCACCCACGGTCCATAACATGTTGCCCACAGTGTCGGACGAGATGCTACATACGGTAATCGGTGAGTGACCTCAGTCAATACATGCAGTACTGTCCGAGGCCGGTGATCGGTGGTGTTGCGAACCACTACAATAACTTTAGGCTTGCATCCGCCGATGGGAACAGAAAGCATGGTACCGTGTTGCAGAATGTGCCGGATACAACAAACTGGCTTGGTCGTGTGCTGTTGCATGGAACACCGACACCGGGGTTCCCTTGTACGGAGGAATAGAAAAGATATTTGGCGGAGACGTTGGTAGGCATCGAGGATCTGGGTTCAAGGGGAGTTTTCTGAGGATGATGCGTCCTTCACTGTTGGCTTTGTGCCATCTAGCACGTCTTCAGCGCGGGTCCCGAACTGTGGCGGGGTCCTGTCCAACACGTTGGCCGGACACCGCCATATCCAGAGACTCCTTGAACTGCCGCAACATTTTCGGTTCGACGTTGACGGTAATATGCCCTCAAGGAGTGACAATTGAAATACAATGTCAGGTTGTGTCCCCAAGTTCTGTCTCCACGCTTGCTACCCCTTGTATCAAGCGGGAGTGGAGTGCTGTAACCGAGCAACGTTCACAAAACAAACCGGAACCGCGCACATTGGCATGCAACAACAAATGAGACAGACAAACAGACAGATAGCAGGCAAAACGAAAATTCGATGACCTAGAGCGAATGAAGCACTGTACGATAAAAAAGAAAATGATGGTCAATGTAGGTTGAATCGATACAAAGTAATGGTAATAAGGATGGGAATAGTTATGTACGTGTAGTTGGAGACGAATGCAGTAGAAGCAGAGATGATCGCGTCAGAGTTTGGAATGCCGTGGACAGATCTATATTGGAACAATGTTATGTGGCGAGGTCGAGTGAATAGATGCGAGCATGTGCTGGTGAAATAGTGTGCTGATCCGCGAAGGGATGTGGTGGCGTGATGAACAGGCGCGTGTGCGCCAAAAATCATCGCACTGGGCGATGATCATGGTTCTGAAAACTGCAGGCCAGAGGAGTCGGGTCACCGTATCAGCTTTCCCCAATCCAAGACGCCTCCTCCCTTTTCTACGCCACCTTCCCGTCGCGGAAAGGCATTCCAAAATCTGAGCGTCTCGTCCCCGGCACCAGTAACAATCGTCTCCCCATCAGGACTCATGGCCAGATAAAGCACCCGATGCGTGTGTCCAGTTAGCGAGGCAACTTGCGAGAGCGAAGGATATCGCCATATACATATTTGATTCTGAGCCGTCGTACTCGAGAAGCCGTGCGTACTGACAAGCTCATGAGATGTTTGCGACCAGATAAGATTGCAGACCTGCATACGGACGTCAGTCGAGGCATACGTGTGCACAGATTACTCTGCATACCTGGCTCCCAGTATCCAGCTCGTTCAACATCGTTCCGGTGAACGTATTCCAAAATCGGATGTGTTTGTCCTGCGTTCCACCACCCGTCGCTAGTACCCCAGAGATGTGGGGATCCCAAGCGAGTGCCTTGACAGCAGCAGTGTGTTCGTGGAACTTCCACAGGGGAACGTCGCCATCACCATCACTACCGCTATTCGACCTCGAACGATGGGTGGTGCCGATGCCGCCTCCAGGTCCAGACCCCGAAGAATGTATAGAAGACGCCACAGAGGAGGCTCGCCGAGATCCACGAAGATCCCATATACACACCTTGTTGTCATTCCCACCGCTAGCGAGGGCTGAACCCATTCCTGAACCTCCAGGGCCTTGAGCGGGCGCTCCTCCGGTACTGGGGGCTCCAACTCCTCCTTCACCACCTGATGCTCCGACGCCAGTCCCGCGTGCATTTCCAAAGCCCACCCCCAGCTCTCCACTCCAGCGCAGACCACAGACCTCCTGCCGATGCCCTGCGCATCTTCGAAACGGTCTCCCCCCAGCACCCTCACGGACGTCGCGGTGATGAACTATGCGATCCCTGCTTCCACTGCTCAAGATGTGTCCATTCCAAGAGAGAGCACCGATGCGTTGCGTATGTGCGGGGGCGTACGTGCGGATGACAGAGAGAGTAGGAGCGTCGTAGATGTGCAAATGGCCAGAGAGCGTACCCACCGCAAGTGTGGTGCCCTGCCGGAACGTCAGTATATGCGTGCGAGTCGAGCGAAATCAAGCCAACCTTTTGGACCCACGCAACAGAACTGATGGTATCACTCGATGCACTCAAGTCGCACAGCTTGGAGACAGCAGCATTGTGAGCTGTCCAAAGGTAGACGCAGCTACCTAGACCGACGCCGAGCACGTTTGTACTCGACCAATCGACGAGATTGAGATAAAAGTCGTCTGCAAGATCGGGGGCGTCGAGGACCCTGTATGGTGTTTTGCAGACGCTGCGAAGCTGGCGCCGCGGCGACTCGAGGAGTTGTCGTGATTCTGCGCGCACGGGGGACATGGAATAGGCTTCGTCGGTGGGTGTATCCAGACGGCGTCCCGTGGTAGGTGTTGGAGAGGGAGAGGTGTAGTGGAATATGCGCCGGCGCGTTGGGGTGGAGGGTGCGATAGAAGAGGACGTGTGAGCGGGACGTGTCGGTGATGCGGGACGACGAGGCGAGGGAGGCGTGACTTCGCTATGTAGGATGGAGTTGAAAATGGCGTTGGCTTGTTCTGGTGGCGAGAAAGTGAATGGCCACGTCGGGCGTGCTTCAGACAAACTCACCCTTTATGGCATCTGACTCAGTAGGTATCGTGCGAGGCTTTGAGGGGGTAGACGGTCCGCCGTCGTCCATGAGATGATAAGATGTACGCATATCGCCAGAGTCTCTGTTGGGCACAAAGCGATCGCCATACTGCGCGTTTGCGCGAGAGGGATGCTCAGGCGACTCTGGGCCGGAAGTGTCACTCGCAGTGAGCTGAGAATAGTTCAGGGACGGGATCGAGATGGGCATGACGGTGGGCGGCGTGAGGGCAAAGGCGGGATTTACGCGTTGTCGGTTTCTGCGGGGAGTGTCGTCGTCGGTGTCTTGGTGGGCGGCGCGAAGTCGTTTGCCAAAGGGCGAGTTTTTAAGACCGGACATGGTCGATGAAAGCAAGCGCGACGAAGGGCGGGAAAAGGACGAGTGCGTTGGTGGCGACGGCGACGAGCACAAACAACGGCCGACGCGTGGGCGGGGACAGAGCGTAGTCGCTGTGAAGCGGGGGAACTTGAAACCAACGACACGACGCGTCGATTACCTAACACATCAGTTTTTCAACCAGCGACGTCCCAAAAATCGACTGGAAAATATCAGAGAAAATGTAGCGGGCGGGCAGAACAAAGAAAAAAACAGACCGACGTCATTTTGGACGCGTCGCACACGATCCTGTCCAGTTGTAAACTCGGCTGGTCAGGCCAGCCAATCGACTTGCGGTCCAGCCCATTCAAGCGGAGACTCAAGTCAGCCACACTCGTCGTCGTCGTTGTCGACGGCGACCTGTAACTCGGTTCGAGTGGACGAAAACAAGTCCAACGCCTTTCCGGGACGCGTCTTTTCTCCAGATGCGACGCCAGCACGCTCGAACGTTTTGAATGTCGTGTCACGGGTGCGGACGAGAGTGGACCAGCTGTTTCGACAGTGGGTGTTCTTCGATTAGTGTAGCCAATCGGTTGTGTAGTATCCCCATTGGCTGTCTTGTGAGAGTGCAGTAGAGGTGTGATAGAGGAATGTCGACGTGTCTGCGCAGCCGTTCCCACTCGTGGCTAATTGGTCCACAGCGAAATATGCCGATGCCGATACATCTGTCATCCCGGTGTCTCACCGTCCTCACAACCATCGATTAATATCATTACCAAGTGCATTGCTATCACACGATCCTAATGTAATGGCCTACCCGACATTCAAATGCGTCAGTTCTTCCAACATCCTTTCATCCATACCCAATCTCCTTGGCTCAAACTGACAGGGAAATGACCGCGGATACCTGCCAATCGTCACTGACCAGAATCAATGACAAAGTCACAGCAGCACGTACGTCGTCATCCCAGTCACCCACTTGGGTTCGAATCGTACGTCGTTTCCGTGCTCGTCCTTTGGCTTCGACACTTTCCACAGCGCGAGTATGGTTGCGAGCGCATACCACACTGAGATATCCGCAAAGTGTCTCCCTACACAGATCCGCCTCCCGAATCCAAACGTGATATTCTGCATGGTGTCCGACGTGAGTGTACCGTCTGGATGAAGAAATCGTTCCGGATTGAACTCGAAAGGTCTCGGATACTTTAACTCGTCGTGTGCCATCGACCTGCGCAACAAGACAGCATCAACATCGAAGACTTGTGACCAAATACCTGACAACGAACCAGACATTCGTCATAATCATCGCCCCTGTGCACATGTCGGCGCTACCGTGGAACCAAAAAAAAATGCCGCGCACCTTTTGGAATGTAATATCCATCATACACGTCATCGTCCGTAACCGCGTGGGGGACAGCTGCACACGGCTTAGTCGGTTTGCAAGCACCAACTCACAACTCACAGAGGGGTAATGGGGGACTCCATCTCAACGTTTCACGGATGATAGCATCGATATAGGGTAACGATGATCTATCATCAAGTGTCGGGAGCCTCTCTTTATCGACGACCGCTTCGATCTGGGCATATGCCTTCTCCTGTACGTCCGGGTGGAGAACCATTGCAAGGAGGATGATGAGGAGGGTGGAGTACGACTAATTTGGAGAAGATAGAGGACCAAGTCAGACGTAGTATAAAATGGTACGCACAGTTTCCGACGCCGCTGCAATTATTTAGGTGAGCCATGGAGGAAGAGTGTCAACGAGACACACCTCCAAAGCCAGTGGCTGCGGCATGTTTAAGAGCTTCCATCTTTGTAGCGTCATCACCAACTTCGTATTCTATCCGACGGACGCCATCGAGTACCATGGCGGGGGAAGTACTTCCTTCGCTCTGACAGACTTCAAATAAAGCCCCTTTTACGTGGACACTGACCAACCTGTCGTCGCAACGCATGTTCAAAGGGAACTTCTACCCAATCCTTGCTCCATTTTCGGCATATGACTGCATTTCTTTTGATGCTCATACCCGGGAACCACGATGGAATGTTTAAAACTGGCCGCTCATCAGTTCTTTGTTCGACGTTAAAATACCCACACTTACTTATCGGGAATGCATTCAGAATTGCAGTCGCTTCCGGCGTAATAGCTTCGACTATCAGTTTGCACACCCTTCCGATGATGTCGACCATGTGATCATCTGGGGACACCGGGTCGTAGTCGTAAATCGCATTGATGATGATCGATGTCGTGAACCTATCAGATCATAGTATCATCAGCTAGTAGCATTCATGTTATATTTGCTGTGACCCACTCATGGACGTGCTCGAAAACACGGTCCGGTGATTCTAGCAACCTGTGAGCGAGTAGATAGGCCTTGCGCTGTTGCATTGGGACGAATCTCGATACGGATTCGGGTTTGAAAGTATGGTGAAAAAATTGACGTTGGAGGCGCCATCTTTCTCCGTAAGGCATCAGAGTGGTGTTGAAATCTATTCCGAACCTGGCATGTGCGATCAGCCTTGTGGTACCCGACAAGCCGCTGGCTTACAGGCTATTGGTGATGATACTGGGCCTGTCCGAATAGTTGGCTGAGCGCTGGTCCAGTAACGCTTTAGCAATTTTTTCAGAGTTGATGATTATAACGTCCTGGTCGAAAAGGCGAGTATAAATGAGATCACCTTGGAATGACAGTTCTGGGGTCTGTCAAATGAAAAGGTTTCATGAGAACGCACCGAACACTTTGGACCAGTCGGCGTAGGTTAGCCACGGCGCGCTGGCGTTGAGACCGAGCACGTTCCCTATGATAGGGAGCGGTGGTGGGCCTGGGGGTAACGGATATGGGGAAACTGGCTGAGCCTTCTTGCGATATCGAGAGGCGGCATAGACAACGACGATGCAAGCAAACCCCACTGCGCACGAAGTTGTGAGGCCGGGCATGACAAAGGGAAGTCTTAGATCGCCTCCAGAGTCGAGGTATATATGTAAACCCCGTACCTTACATAACCCCCCCCCCTAACCCATTGCATTTTCAATATCCCAAAGTGTCCGGTACACTCCCATAATCATACCTTCTGATAACACACGGTCTTAGCATGTGCCGAGAGGCATGGATTATGGGTGTAGTGAGCACTTGAGAGAGGCTTTCCTGGCAAGCATTTGCCGTTCTCTCATGGGCCTGTGGTACGATGTGGTATAGACGTCACCAAATCTTGTGGTGGGTAGCCCTGGTTCGCGTCCCTAGCTTCTGTATGTAACGTAACATTTTTGACGACGCTTTTGCGCGATTCCCGAGCATTGATTGGCTGGCTCAGCGGGATTACCTATATCGGGGGACTTTGTCGCGGATGGTTGTTCACCGCGGTTCAATGGTAGCTAAACGCCGCTAGCGTCAGGGTCTATATCGCGTAAATTCCTTGGGTCCAGCCAAATGACTTATCACAAGATTCGTAAAAAATGTGCGGTTGCTTGACTACTTGTCCGGCGTGATTGCAACTTTGTCAGGGTTTCGCGCTGACTCAATTGCAGCAGCCGGGTCCAATGAGTTCTCCAAACCGGCATGCCATCAAAATGTATGTTGCTCACTTTTCGTGCCGTGTCATAACGGTGTATTCCCTGTCACCATGGCGTCAGTGCGGGTGTAAGAATGGTGCACGGGGCCACCGTCATCAATACTCGGACGTGTCGGACACGAAGAGGGTGTGAGAACGGGGGCGTACATACCTGAAACTAGGTCGTTGATATTATGTGCACTGCGAATGTGGAGGTCTGTCAGTGTGGAGGTGAGCCAGACAGGGGATCAGATTCGTTGGTTGGATTTGTACCATGAACATCCGCGACCGACTACGGTCCGTCTTCGCTTTCAACACAATCCCTACAACGGTCTTGTTGGTGCTCGTCTATGCAGCGATATTCACTACCGTGCTCGTTACGGACAACTTGCCCAAAGTCCCGAGGAACACCCGGGGACTAGACCTCGACCAAGCTTGGTCGGACCTCCACCAGGTAAGTCTTCCTCTAAGAGTTATATCATCCAGCGCTGACCTTGGTCCCCAAGGTATCTGCCAGACCCCATCCATTCAACTCGCATGCCAATGACCTTGTCCGTGACTTCATTCTCGAGCGCATCGAGCAAATAGCTTCTCGGCACCCCCACGTCGAGGTCGATTACGATGTCGTTTCAAACGCATCATGGGCTACAAATATCCTCTCTACAGTGGGGTCGCGTGGCGTTTACCAAGAAGGGAACAACATCCTCGTCAAACTACAGGGGTCCGACCCCGCTTTTCATCATTCGGGAGGCTATCTCCTCTCTGCTCACTATGACTCGGTATCAACTGCATCCGGCACGACAGATGCCTCGATGGGTGTCGTCACTGTATTGCAGATGGTGGAATATTTTGCAAAGCACAGACCAGCGAGGACCGTCGTGTTCAACCTGAACAATAATGAAGAATCTGGTTTGCACGGAGCACATACGTTTGTCTTTAGTCATCATTAAAGAGACTGTATTCATGTCCTTTACAGTTTCTTGCAGCATCCGTGGGCCGACATCAGTGATGTTTTTCTCAACCTTGAAGGTGCTGCGGCAGGAGGGTGGGATTTTTCGCTCTTCTGGTGCCGAACTAATACTGATACGTTCGCACAGTCGACCAGTGATGTTCCGTGCTACAAACATTGCACCCCTCTTATCCTGGACGGGCAGTCATGTCCCACATCCACATGCCAACGTGTTATTTGCCGACCTCTTTGCGACTGGTGCGATACGTTCTGCAACCGATTATTCGGTCTACCAGCAAGCAGGTTTGGATGGTCTCGACTTTGCCTTTTATAAGGGCAGGAGTCGCTATCACACGCGGTACGACTCGATATCCGGTATGGAAGGCGGTAAAAAGGCCCTCTGGGCGATGATGGAAGCCTCTCATGGAGCCAGTCTGGCTCTCGCAAATGATGGCGCAGTTCATCCTCGTTCCCTTCCCCGGCAAGAGCGGCCCGTTTACTTTGAGCGTGAGCTTTCGCAGTCCTGTTAATCTGCCCAAATTTAATATCACTGGTCAGTGTTTGGTGCCGCTTTAGTCGTCTTCTCTCTGGAAGCATTGTTCATCACGAACGTGGTTCTGCTCACTACTGGACCCATTCTTCTCCTGCTCTTCACTTACTCGAAGCACATTGTCCGCTTGAGCAGAAGAATAAGGTTTCGGTATTCCGCCCATCCCAACGGAGATGGTGTTCAAGAGAACGTGACGTGTGCCGAACGCACCTTAAAAGTATTGAAGAACTTTGGCACTGGTTTTTGGAGCTCAGCCAAGTTTTGGGTGGCTTTGGCAATCAGTATCGGCCTCCAGGCAGCTCTGGTTGCTGGATATGTTCACTTGAATCCTTTCGTCAGTTCCCTTTTCTTCTTGCAAATTGAACACTAACATAAGTGATTAGATCATCTACTCTCACCCTTTCCTGGTATTTGCTTCCACTCTGTCATTGGCTTATTTATCGATCGTCCTGGTGATTTCATTCCCTTCCAACGTTTGCGGGACCGTGTTAGCTCCGGAAGAACAGAAGCTCTCGATTCTTCTGCACCTCTACGGACTCACTTGGATATTACTTGTCTTCTCCACCGTCGTGCTGCGCAGCGCTGAGATAGGTAGCACTTACTTGATCACTTTCTGGAACGCTTGCACCCTCCTCGGGTGTATTGTGGGCCTGTTGGAAGCGACGACGGGTGCGCCTGGTTTTGAGGTGGAAACCGAGGTCGAGTCTGAAAGCCATACTTACGTGGGCGGCTCCCGATACCAGGCCATTAGCGCCGAGGAGGATGCAGACAGTCAGCATTCGCCAATTAGGAATGAAGACTCTGGTCCCACTCCCACAGAGACCACGCCGCTCGTTTCGCGGGACCACTCGCGTTCAGTCGCCTCACCCCAGGACGAAGGACAAGGTGCCATTGGATGGTGGATTTTGCAGTTGCTGCTCGTGGTCCCCTTTCCTGTCATCTTGGTGTCGCATGCTTCGGTCGCGATCCTATATGCAGCGTATCAGACTCTCGTGGATGGAATCAGCCCTGCCTCGTGTAAGTCTTCCTTTCGTTTGTCATGTTGTCCAAATTCTTCTTGCTTACAACTTTTTGCGACCTTCCAGTGTACCCTAAGATGTTCGTGTTCTCCCTGCTGCTCGTTTTGCCCATGTCTCCATTCAGCATCAACGCACATCGATGGCTCACGCTTCTTGTGCTTGCTATCTTCGTGCTTTCGACGGCATATACTTGGGTCGTATTCCCGTTCTCACAACAAGCCCCCCTCAAGGTATATTTTGTCCAAACTGTAAATCTGACTACGTCGGGGAAAGGGATCGAACATGTGACAACGGCGCTCACTGGACCCCGACAATTTTTGACCAGTCAGATCATTCCGGAGCTTCCTTCTGCGTTTGGCAAGCCTGTGACGTGCTACGACGCTGCAGATAAAGTCGGTCTGCAGACATGCGAGTGGCAAGTCGACGCAGAGATGACTCCCTCGCCTGGAGGAAAGGGCGCCAGTACCCATATGCCATGGGTATCCTATGACCTGAAACGCACAGGATCGAACAGCGCCAAGATCACCGTTCAGGGTCTCAATACACGGTTCTGTACTCTCGCCTTTACCAACCGACGTATCTCCAAGTTTAGCGTTGCCGGAGATGGAGGAAAGGGCCTTCAGGAGGGCTACGACAGTCCAAAGCATGGGCTGGCTTGGGTCCAACTTTGGAGCCGCGATTTCGGGAAAGAGTTCGAGGTGACGGTCGAGTGGGAGGGCGAAGAGACAGACTCGGATGATGGACTGCAAGGACGGGTGAGCTGCGGGTGGGACGAGTACGAGAGTGGGACAATTGGGGGAGGGCGGTCCGGTGGCCAGATTCCATCGTTGGAGGAGGTCATCCAGTTTTTGCCGGAGTGGGCTGTGGTGTCCAAGTCGACGTCTGCGCTGTTCAGTGCGGGAAGGGCGTTTGAGGTCTAAAATTTGAGGACGATCTGTGTTTTCGTATCGTGCTTTTTCTTGTGCTCGTTTGTTTTGCGGCACATCAAGCCAAGCACTTGTAACAACGACTCTAAGTCACTCATAGATTCTTACCGCCGACCGGGGGCCTCTGACGCGAGTTGTTTTACAATCCAAGCATGAAGTTTCTGAACTGATTATCACAGAATTTGATATGTTTTTGCAAGACAGGGGATTTTCACTTGTGTAAGCATCAACAGAGGGCACCCCCTTGTTTACTAAGTTCTACTTGCTACTGCACCACCATGAATGTGCTACTCAATCATCCTATTGATCAAGGTATCTGTGGTGATGACACAAAGAAAGACTGCTTAAACACTCCAGCCTACCATGATGATGCCTGTTATGATAACTGTACCAAGCTTCTGACTATAGAAACTGTTATGTTTTGTCCCTTTTCCCCTATGTTGTCCCCTTTCATCACTACTTCCCTTTGCACAGACACTCCCTCCGCCCTCTTTGAGTATGTATCTTGTCTCAGTAAGCCCATTGTTACCTTGACCTCTTACGGTACCACTGCTTGTACTTTGACTCACGTTTACCTTACGAGAAAGACACCTATGACAACATTGTACAACAGTACTTAGTTTTCACCGTAGTCGCTTGGATCCCCTGCCTTGTATCTTGTACTACCACCTGAATCCAAGCGCCCCTTTGCCTATTCCTAAGCTGTGCTTAGGTCTTGCCTCGCCCAAGTCTCAGGTCTACTTTTGAGTGACCTCTGTGTTGCTTTGACCGTCATCGTTGCACAACACCTCTTAGTTTCTTGTCTCCCTGTGTATCGCAACAGATGTCTGTCGCTAGGAAATCCCTAGGATCACTTGCCTTTTGCCCTTCGCCTTCAGGTCTTACAAGACTATGCCTGCCCCTCCCTGGGTCAAGCGTAACAGAAACACCCTTTACAACACACTTGGTTTTAGATATGTTTCATGCTGACTACTGCAATGTATTACCTCTCCCTTCACCACCTGAATCCAATGCATCAAGCTCAGATGGGACTTTGATTGACATCTTTGAGTTCAATGGCTAGCAAATGCAAGTAAATGACATGACTGTGGAAGTGCACTGTGCATCTGCAAATTGACCCTAGGCTGTGAGGCTTTGTACAGCTTTGTACAGGGTGCTACAGTTGTCACAGTGTCACATAAAGGTCCTTCTTTGTGCAGTGATCACTATGTAGTGCATACAGTGCCCACAGATACCTATGGGTGGACAAAAATTTACTTTTACCTTTTTTTTCTTTTTGGGCATCTTCTCTTGATGTTTATGTAGCAAGATATATGTTATGCTTGGCCTGGGTAAGGATAAGTGCAGACCTAGAAGATGAGGGATGATGTTGACTAGAGGCATGGGCCTGACTAGGATATGGAGTGCACCTAGAGATATAGGTCTGAGTGAGGACTTATGGAGGAACTTGGGGGTGAGGCTAGCTGAACGACCAAACAGATTGGAAGTTGTGAGACTAAGTGGATTGCTGTCATATGCCGCTTTTTACAAGTCCAACTCCAGTCTCCGCCCCTCAACTCCATACCAACTCCGGTGTGATCTCCCCTATTCTCTGGTCACCTGACCCTTGGACCATTTCCGTTCCTCTTTTGTATATCCTTGTTCTTACTTACTCCATTTGTATTAGTTTCGCTTCTTGTTCCTTCTGATAGACCTGTGCTTCGCACAGCTCTGGTACTCCGGTGTTTATGTTCCTGTCTTACTCATCCCCTTGTTCTGCCTTACTAACATTTGTAATACTCCGGTAACACTCTGTTCCGGCTTAGCAATCCGGTGTAACTCCGGAGTATATAAACCCTGTAAATTCGTTGTAGATATTTCAGTTTGAATATTGATTTAACTTCCTCCTGTCCTCCTGCACTTGAGTCTCTAAGACTCTCCTCTCTGACCTCCAACTCCGAGGACTGCGAGTACAAGGGCATGACACATAAGTCCTGCGCCAAGAGTCCTCGCCCCTCTCCGACTCACCTGTACCCCTCGGTACCTCTGACACTCTGACACTCTGGACTTCCCCCCAGGAGGATCCGAGTTTAACAATTGCCAGATGAACCCAGTGTTATGGTTGCCTTATTGTGTGCATTTGTTTTTCTTTTTTCTTTTGCTTATTCCAACCCTGGCTCCTATTGGAAACACTATATATTTGTCATATCACTGACCTGGCAGTGTCTCTATTCCACCTTCTGGCCCCAAGCTGTTTCTTTGGATCTTACCAGAAGAGGCTCTGGATTTCCTCCTTAGTCACTGTGTATGTATTCTATGGACAGCTCTCTTTTCTGGTCACCTCTCTCACAATTATTATGTGAAGTGTACACAAGGAGACCTGGAATGATGGGAGTAGCTGACGTTCAACCAAAGGCAACAAAGATAATGGAGGTCAAGAGTAGTTGACATTTGGCTCAAAGGTGGCAAAGGTAGTGAAGGGGGTTCTCAAGGGGAAGGCCTTGGAATACACAGAGTGACTTTAGAGTATGCAGAGACTCAAAGAGATCCAAAGGAGGTGAGACTAGATGGTATGCTTGTATTGCATAGATCAAGAATGGAGACTAATATATAGGCAGTGGCGGTATATATACTTGAGTAGTATGTAAGCAGTGGAATGTGAAGGAATCACATAGAATGACTGTGGATGACACATACATATGAGTAATGTGAGAATGAAGCAGAGAGATGAGGCTGTCATGAGAGAGACAACTGGAATGAGAAGCTGTCCATCAGAAACATATGTGATGATCAAGAAGAAAACTCAGAGCCCTATCTGGTAAGATCTGAAGGAACAGCTTGGGGCCAGAAAGTGGGATAAAAACATTGCTGAGTCAGTGATTTATCAAAGGTACTGTGTTCTCAGCAGGGGCTGAGGTCAGAGTGAGAGAAGGAGGAAAGAAGGAAAGAAAATGACTACCCAAGGTTCACAATAATAACACAATCGTAACAACAACAGCCTCGTGCTTCCACTTTTTCTCACATTACTCAGCTGTATTTCCAATCTGCAGTAATTCTATAAGGTTCCATTGTGTTCTACTGCTTACATACTGCTCAGTATTTATACCTTGCTGCATGTACTATACAGTGACTCCAAAAACTGTTCCAATGTTTGACAATAATTCAGTGTGTGAAATGTCCTGAAACACAGTGTGAGAATTTCGCTTAGGTTATGTGAGAACAATTAAAGTACATAC
>JBBPTZ010000916.1:0-13612 GCA_038094315.1 Phylloporus cf. tubipes
TCTGAATAACGGCATGAGTTGAGGCACTCGACAAGTTACAAAGAACACGTACACGCCATCATGCTCAATTTGTAGTGAACAGGAGCATCAGACCACACGAAGATGCGCAATTGCTTGTTGATCGGACCCAGACGCCACCATTGAATCAAGGGATTGAAAATAAGTTCACTGCAGCCTGCGTATGGATCACATCAACACATGGGGCTCGTACGGTGGTCAAACCATACCATAAGAGTACTTCTGCCACCGGTTTAATTCATCATCCACAGTGAGGGACACGCCCTCCTTGAACCCGCCCTCGGAGTATGTTGCCCATCGAATAATATAGCCTTTCAACTTGATACCCGAAGTAAGCCCGCATGGGGAACAAAGTCAAGTTCAGACGTACCTGAAGACGCAAGGCCATATCAAAGTCCTCGGACACATTTGACTCTGACCAAATCTTCTTTTTCCCATCCGCTGGGTCGATGAACGCCGCGTCTTGGAGTGCCGACCACCGAAGGAATGCGTTATGACCCACGAAAGGCGCGACCTCGCCGTTCGAACAACCCAGCGAGATACACTTGTTGATTCGTCGCGTGAAATGGGTGATACCATTCTCGAAATAGTGGTTGGCGACCTGCATAACGTCTGTAAAAGAGTACACTGAGCACGTTCGACGCGCACGGAACGACTCGCATACCTGATTCGTGCTGGATGATCGCGACTTCGGGACTTTCAGCAAGTTCCCGTGCAGCATCGCGCAGGCAGTCTTCTGGAACGACAGTATCTGCGTCCACCAAGAGGATGAGCTCTCCGATTCGAATCGACCGGCCGTTGGACGCCCAGGGTTTCCATTTATTCCCGGTCTCCGCAAACACTTCGTCGCATGCCTTGTGCAACGCACGCTCCTCGAGAGCCACGCAATCGGTGTAATCTGACTCTTCTCTTTCTTCCGCTTCCTGGAGTACCTTGAGGTGCTTCTCCAACTTCAAGCTGAGAGCAAGACCGTAGTTCAAGTTGGACGCCTTCTTGAACCGCCCAGCACGTTTGAAACCACCAGGGGATGAATCATGCGCAGGACGAGCGACCCAACCAATGTTATGGTCCGCGTAAAATGCGACGCGTGCCTCGCGATCTTTCTCGGACATCAACTGGAGACCATCGTCATGAACGAAGATGGCCGACGACCCTCCTTGGCGCGCGTACGTTTGCATGGCCTTTTTCAGATGAAAGACAGAAGGGGCGCTGCGAGGAAGAGTGAGTAATGACGAATCGACTTTATCATCAGCGACTACTGACATCGTTTGTTCCAAGCTCTCCTTGTAGACAGGCATCTGTATCGTAATATGTGGGAGATTTCCGTCTACATCCTTGTTATGTTCAGGCTTCAACGCGGAATAGTACCGAGAATTGTCATAGTATTGCGAGACAGGTCCGATGCTGCGCGAAGATGAGATGAGAAAGTATCAATGTCCAGACGCTGTTGACTTACATCATGCCAACATTAGTAACGATTTGATTGCAAAAGAACTGAGGGGTTTGATGAAGTAAATCAAGTAGAGTGGCTTGGATGTACTTACGATGGAGATACAAAACGTGAAAGGTACAGTGGCAAGAAGTGCAAATCTTCTCCAGTTACCATCCAAGAGCGACTCTTCCAAGAGCATAGTAGTTCCGCTGCCGATAAAGTCTGGAGGGAAAGCGTCAGTCGAACATTCTAGGCAAAGAAAATGCTTACAAATGGCCAACGCGCAGCCGAGACCATTGTAGAAGGGGGCGATGAGCCTCGTCGGACGTTGCTTTGGTGCATGCTGCTCCGTGTCCTTCTCGTGCTCCGAGCGAGTCGAGCGCCAACTAAACCACCTCCAGAATGAATTCGACTTTACGTTTGCACCTCGATCGGCGAAATTCTTATCGATGACAGCGATAGGCTCGAGAGACGCTTCTTTTTCCTTCTCAGCGAGGTTGTCATCAGAAGGACTTTTCAAAGACGAGAAGTCCGAGGGGACGGCGGAGATGGTACCCCGAGCCCGCCAGACAAGTTTGATCAACCTCGCTTCAAAGTCGCGGTATAACGGTATTATCCCATCCAAGTCGTCAGACCAAAGAACGAGTACACTCTCGTCACGCTAAGTGAGACGTAAGAAGGTCTCCAAATGATGCCAAGGGAAGAGAACCGTACGATGAATGCGCCACACTGTTCCTTCTCTGCGGTCGGCAACGCAGCCATCGAATTGAGTATTTGGATTTGAGTATTGTGATCAACATAGATCGCAGTCGCATCGTCCGATCTACACGAGAGTTGAGAAGACGACGACCTTGAGTTTCCGAAACTCAAACAGCGACGATGGCGAAACGCACACAGTTGCCAAGGCTGCATGGACTGCAGCACTGCGCAGTTTGACCGCGACCACGGGATTCAGCGTGCGAATCGCTGCCTCAAACGGCGCAAGGAAGGGATTCTCATATGGGAAGACCCGGAAGTGGCCCGGTTCGACACGGATGCAGACTCCAGCCGAGATATTCTCTTCAGAAGGCTTGAACCAGGCATCTCCTTGGGTCTACTGACGTTGAGCTCGAGCCGAGGACACGGAGAATAGGAACACTTACTCTTTTGAAGATATGATGGAGAAGGGCATCGTAAGCATCGTAGTCCATAGCCATACTGAAACCCACAAGAGCGTAGTAGGGCAGACGACTAGTATGGCCAGGACTTGCGGACGCCTTCCGACGGGAGGGTAAGGGGTGTGAGGCTCGTGACTTGCGGCAAAACCTTGAAGGTATAAGTAATCACACACTGAAAGCAGACGAGGTACATAATCCGGCAATTTAATGGACACAAAACCAGGAGGCACGATGAGGGGGGTGATAACCCAATTCCGGGAGAAGGCAGACAAGTTGGAATATGGTGGAATCCAAGTCGGCAAGGTAAACAACTCGGAGTGCGGAGTTCTGACGTTAATTGCGATCTATCAGTGTGATTGGACAGATGCGAATAGGAACCCCTGGGATAAGGGTGGAAGATAAAGGAAAATGGCCAAATTCCGATATCGATGACCAGCACGTAGACAACATACGCGTGACAAGTGCCGCATTCGGTGGGGAATGCTGGTGTGCGGCGTTCGTGAGAGGATCTGTGAATCGATTTCGGTGGCAGTGGGATACCGGAATGAGTGGCACTAAAAATCAAGTCGGAACACAAGGTTTTGAAAGTGCCTGATCAACGATATTTTGGGAACCGGATCCTTGGTCGTCGGGTGTGTCTGCATGAAAGCTGACAGGCTGGAGACCAATGATTGCGGCTAAGCAGGCGCTCCTGGATTCGGAAAAACGACAGGGCGATCAAGTTGAGCTCACCGAACCTCCGCATTCGGGCTGTGCAGCCTCGTGAAGTTCCCAGCGTTTCCTGAAAGAGCGAGAGCCTGTACTGCCCTCGAAGTGCTCCGAGGCCTGGTTTCCGTGTCGGGTCAGTCCGAGGAGTTTGGCCGTACACTGGCGCTCATTTTCTGGGCAGAAGCTGCGTGGCGTTCCAGAAAGCCTATGTGTTGTTCGTCTGTCGCAAAGCAATTAGTTATCTATGTAATTACTACCGCGACTGTGGACGCGCGCGCGCTGTACGTACTATGTACCTGTCACCTCTGTACAGTCGACTCCCTTGTAACCCATACCCCTCGGGAGAGGCTTGGATGTATGGGTTATGAGGGAGTATGGGTTATGTGAGAGGTCGTACAGTAGTCCTAGGCAGTTTGGGATACTGAAAATGCGATGGGTTAGCCGACCGTACCGACGATACTACCAGCGTTGCAACTCAACCCGAACTGGGCCTCATGAGTCGGTGTTTTGCGTAGAACTAGACAGTTGCTACGCAATGTCCAAAAGAAGAAAAAAAGGGCGACGTGGTGTTGCAGCATGATCATGATGACACCACCGGCAAGTTGAACTCGGACAAACAAGCTCTTGAAGTTGGATCACATCGGCTCGAACACCACTAACTCGAACCTTCCAGCACATGGCCCGTCTGTCGCGTCCGTCGGAGGGATTTATCTTGCGTTCGGACGTGCTTTCGGGCGTGGTGTAAGTGCAAACTGATTTCAGAATCGTTACAAATGGAGTAGTCCAGCTTCTTCCTTCCGCCAACTTCTTCAAGTTGCGCCACGACACTCACTTGCAACTCCGTGCCCAATGGCGTAACGCTGCTCCGTTCTCCAATCTCGGAAGTCTTCTCGAGAGCAACCAGACCGCCGCAGACACCCGGGTTGATCACCGTGACGCTGGGAGAGCCTATCCTGTCAATAAACGGGGGCCTTGACGACGAATTCACAGCCAGAATTCTTTCCATGGCTGTCATCCACAGCAGCGCAGCATAGGTGGCGTTTAACACTCCCAATCACCACACCGCCGTGTGGCCAGCCGTGCACAATGGATCACAAAATCCGACAAGGTGTTCGTGATTTCGAAGCCCTGCCTTGGGAACTGAAGCTATGCAGAAAGAAACGGTGCTGTCACATACCTCCTCACTTGGAACGCCATCTGCGGAATGTTGATCTCGCTCTCGCAATTTAGATTGCCATACTCAGTGAAGAGCATTTCCCTACCGAGCATGTGTTGAAATTTGGCAATATTCAACCCGATGGATCATGTCAAACGTCATGAAAAGGGCATACCTTTTATTGAGGGACAATCCCCAAAGACAGTCGGCCCTGTATCAAGTAGTCTCCGACCCTGCCTCAAAGAAGCTCCAACACCTCTCATCTGCATTCGAGTGATCCGAAATGGGACACTATTGTCTTATATATCTGGGGGAAGAGACCTCCGTATTCGTAAGGGTGGATGCATTTCAATCTCGCGTACGTTTACTCGTTCCTTCCCCCTATCGTACAATGGGACCGGACAACTTGTTATCAGAAGAACCTTTCATTCGCGAACCAAGATATCAGGTCGATTTTTTAAAGGTCTTTGCCCCTACTAGTAGGAGGGCTACTCGGTTCTCGTAATGGAATGACACTTTGTAAACCGTTCGTTATATTACCCTATGTCACATTTTGACATTTGACAGATTGACAGACACCACTCCAACAAATGATACCCCATTTCATGGCTATCGCCAGGAGACGAAAATCCTGATGAGATACACCATATTTCCTCCTTTTACTGTGTTCTCCACCTGATTAAAGCGCCGACTGTACCAATACGCTGGCTGCTCCACTGTCGCTCGCGATAGCTACATTTGTGTGTGATTTTCTCTACTTTGGTGCTGTTTCGATTGGTGGCACACTAGACTTCCATTCCAGTACATGTCTTTTGATCAAGCCAAAAGTCGACATGCCTTTTTCTCGATCTCCCAAACTGTAACGACGCTGCTCGTATTCTCGAGGATTCATACCACGATCATGGCCCCCATCCCGAAGACGACCGGCAGCAGTACAAAACGAGGCGCACGAGAAGTCACCCCGAAAGCAAACCTGTATGATGAAATCATTGCGCACTCCCATCGATGCTGATCCAATGGAGATATGGACATACCTGGGAACGCTTTTCCGTCATATCACACCGCATTGTAGATAAGTGCGAAAGACGTTGGAAATAAGGCGACCAAACTATTCTGGAAAGTCTGCATTACATCATACCGTGATAGAGAAGGAGGGCGGCGACGACGAACAAAGTCATTCGCTGAAATGGATTAGCAGTCAAGAAGGACTTGGGTGTGTGCGACGATGCGCGACAGACGTCATCTGGTTCATCAAGAATAGGCGCCACCCACACGGTGTTCGTATACCCGGTCGTTATCGCGCACAGGAGACATGCCATTGTGATATTTTCGTGAAGCGAAGCCCCCCACAAGACTCTTCTAATTCGCCACCCGGGAGCTCTAGCTGCTTAATCGCGAATCTCGCAAGATACACACCCTGGACGACCCCACCGTTATCTCGGATGTTGATATGACCGTGCCATCATGGCGTGCCGAATGTTCTGATGGATGACGAAGCGCCCATAATACATGCCGTCCATGTGTGATCTCAGTTCTGGGATCACTGGGAGGGTATTCGTTCAGCAGGAGCGAGCCGGTAATGCGCTTTTGGGGACCGACCTGCCAAGTTGTCGTCGTCAAATTTCAGGCGTTTGTGGGGAGGAGACACGATGCGAACAAGTCGCCATCGGCGCACCGAGGACGCACGTACGCCCTTTGTTTCCGACCATGCTGCCAAGCCCTTTTTTTAACTGCATCAAAAGTTGAAATCGCAGGAAGAAATGGAAGCATGCGAACGAAATTGAAATACCACGGCCTGGCTAGTGTGTAGGTTGTTATGACTGATCTAGGCCACGGTCGGAAGATTCGGTGTGTTTTTTGTGGCGTTTCGAAAGACCCCCCCAAAAAAACCCTCGCAACGCGAGGAAAGTACGAGTCTTGTGGTACCCAGTGCTTCCAGAGTGTAGCGCGCCTGCGATCGTATATAATGCCCACGTCCTGTCACTACCAGTCTTCTCAAACTGCCCCTCAAGCCCTGAAAGCGATACACCGCGGGGCGGCCATACCGCGACTGGCGTATCAGGTAGGACATGCACACGGGGAAAATTACGTGCCTAATACAGAAGTCGATATACATAGTTATCCTTTTGGTGACTGGTCCGGGCCACAAGGAGGGTTGCATGATGGCGTGCGCGTGATTTGAACCCGGTTAATCTCCGTGCATGATCTCAGATTCACAATCTGGACGCGAAAATGCAAATCGGACTTTTGGTTCCGTGGACCAGGACGCGGTACCTTTGCCACCATCATCGTCACACGGTGATTCCCCCTTCCACATTGCGGATATGGAAATCCAGACCCCCCTCCTCGTGTGCGATGGAAGATATTCATCCTGAGGAACGTACTTGAGATGATTCGACAGTCACGCTTTGAAAAAAAAAAAGACCTATAACTCGCCGACCGTAGTTCAGATTCTACCCATCGGTAGTCCCGCGTACCATGACCATCTCTTCCACCCGTTCAGAGGGCGTCAGGTTCCCCCCCGAATCGCAGTTTTTCTTCGGTGAAGAACGACGGTCGGACCGTCCCGGAGACCGTTCGTCTCCCAGCGCATCGCGTCCTTCAACAGCTGGAACGAACCCGTTCTCATCCCCGGCAAGTAGGAACATCGACCTCTCCAGTCGGGGACCTACGCCTCCCGTACTCCCCACGCAAGGCGAGATCGAGTCACCCCCTCGCCAGGGCGTGTCGATCGTCGCGCGCTCGGACATTCCCCGGACATCCTCCTACTACGGCGGCCGCCTCAATGTGCCAAGTCGCAACTCATCTGGCGTTCGTATTCGTGAAGCCTTTGCAGCACCTCCCTCGCGACCACTGACAGCGCACTCCATGACAAATTTCCTGAGTCAGAGGAAGGCAACGCGCATGCGTTCCACTCTTCTCGACGACCCCAGTGCTATCGAGAAGCCTTGGGTATCGAAGAAAGACCCCTATGCGAGGGTTGCGTATTTCTTGACCTACGGCATCGCATTCCTCGGTATTCTCGCCTCTGCCACCCGATGCTATTTCGGATACAAAAGCGTGCCCATGATCAAGGGAAACCTGTGTATGGTGCTCGACGAAGAGTTCAATACGGACACAGACACCACCTTTGGCTCTGGCGGAAATTGGTTTCGTGAGATCGAACTCGGAGGCTTTGGGTGAGTAGGCGTTCGGCTCCGGAGTCCAACAAGTACGCTCACATTTCATATGTGCTAGAAACGGAGAGTTTGAGATGACCACCTCGTCAGAAAAGAATTCCTACGTCCAGGACGGGTATCTCTACATAACACCAACTTTGACGTCAGACGTCATCGGCATGGACAGCGTATTGGATGGCTATACATACAACTTGACTGACTGCACTTACAATACCACCAACCCGGAAGCGTTGCCGGGAGGTAGCAACAGCTCAACTCTCGATGCCACCGCGTATTACCAATCATGCGGCGTCGTAAGCAACAGTTCGAGTGGTGCCGTCATCAATCCGGTTCAGAGCGCGCGGGTCAGTACGAGAAACAGCGCAAGCATCCGATATGGTCGGGTCGAAGTCAGAGCAAAGCTACCAAGGGGGTAAGCATCTCTCGGCTTCCATTAAAATAGCGTGATACTAACCAGAGTCAACCATCACAGCGACTGGGTATGCATCAACGAACTTCCAGCGACTGCGCATTCACCAATTTTGTAGCTTTGGCCTGCTATTTGGATGCTTCCAGTGAACAACACGTATGGGCCCTGGCCGCTCAGTGGAGAAATCGACATCATGGAATCTCGCGGCAATGGCCGTTCATATGCCAACCAGTGAGATCAATGCATCTTCCCTTTTCCAGTATCGTTCCAACGCTAACGGAATTGGTAGAGGAATTGACTACGTCCGCGGTTCCCTTAACTGGGGACCACTGTCGTTCCTGAATGCCTATTACAAAACCTTTGGTTGGTGGACACAGCGCCGAACAGATTATGGGGAAACGTTTCACACTTACGTTCTTGAATGGACTTCGGGCTTCTTGTAAGCCCTTTCTCCCCGGTTGTAAAGATCGATACTGAGGTCGAATCATTCTTGAAGGCGCATATATGTCGACTCGAGGCTTAATTTCATGCTTCAGTTGCCATTTAACAAACCTTTCTTCACCCGCGGAGATTTTCCCCCCGTTGTCGAAAACGGGTCGACGCCGATCGTTCTCGAGAATCCTTGGGCAAACGGAACCAACGCAACGCCGTTCGACCAGCGTGGGTATCTCTCTCGTCTGGGCCGAGTAGGCAATTGAACCGGACCATCATTGATGCGGATTTCTTCTTCGCCAGAGTTCTATTTGATTTTAGATCTCGCAGTCGGCGGTACGAGCGGATGGTTCCCTGACAACGTAGGCAACAAGCCATGGTTGGATGGTTCCAACACTGCAATGCGCCAGTTCGCCCTCGCTCAAGATCAATGGTATCCTACTTGGGGATCCGACCGGGAAAGCCAGTCGTTCATCATGTACGTCACCTCATTCGCGTTTCGTTACCCCGTACAGACCGAGCGTTGCGTGATCCAGCGACTACGTCAAGATGTGGCAACTCTGTTGAGCGCGGTAGCTTCAGTAGGGGAGGTGTTCAGTTGCTTCTGTGGACTTTTTTTTTTTGAGGTGCGGCACCACGCAATGCTTGTTATTGCAAACTTGTTTCCATTGGTCTTGGGCGTTCGCCGTTTGCCACGTAATTGTAGAATAGACGACTCCGCCCATCCAAAGGGAAGACACCTGAGGCCTGAATGCTGGCTAGTAATCCTTTTAAACAAGATAGTATATACAACTAGAGAATTGGACTGTACCATGAGTTGAAATACCCCGAGCTTGCAGTCCGGGCAGTTGAGAAAGGTCGTGTCGGTATGACGTAATACCAAGTCAGACGAAGGGAACTTGAAGTTCGACTCCGACTTCCCCAACTCACTCTAGTTTCTGCACGAAGCCAACTCGCTCCACTTAGTAACCCATCAAAAACAAGAAGTTGCCTTGCGCAACCAGAAACTGGAGAATATTCCGCTTCAGGTTTTCGACACGCGCCTTCACCCACCGAATTTCGCTTCATTCTCTGGCAATCCGCCGAGGACAAAATAAGTACACCTACGATGTTCTAAACGAGTATTCCGTCGTCATTCCAGTCCTGTATTCCAACTTGCGCTCGCCCCATTTCGCCACTTTGTTCCCGATACTGTTTTGGGTAGCAGTGGCGTCCAGGTTCAGGAGTCGTCGGACGAAGAGATGGGACTCGTACAGTACTTTCAAGTTGGCAGCAAGCATCGCCCCCAAGCTGGGAAAGACTAACGGTAAGGTCGTTCACACTATGATATAGCATATCCCACCTATCAAAAAAAAGTCTAAATACACTGAGCAAACATCCTCTATCAACGAATGCCCTGTAGCCGAAATGACCAATTTGGCAGTAGTGTGTTAAGGTAACACCAGATATGATGGCGTACTAACTGTAATGGGCGAGCGAGCTTGCAGTCTTTGCTGCTGCAAGTGTCTGCAGACAGTATATGTAATAGTCACCGCCAACGCCAGAGCTCGAGCCCCAATTGCTATACTGTCAAAAGGAAGCGTGCTCCCATCCAGCAGGAAGAGCACCTGAGCCACAGCCAGCGTGCAGCTCCAAACGCCTCGCTATGGCCCGTACAAGCGACCCACCTTTCAGTCGAGGTGTAGGTGACTAGGACAGGTGTCAACGCGTCAGCATGTGCGTCAGTTCAGGAACGAAATCACTTGGGAGGAAATTGGCATCGACGTTCTTTACCTGGTGGTGTCCGAATGCCTGAATCCATTTGACCATGTCGGGGTTAACCCATAGCTCTCGTCTTCGTCGGATTAGCTCACGTCGTCCATCGGGACTGGAGACCTTACACGGAAAATAGAGCGCTCCAAGAAGGGTGTCCGTCTGTGTTCCAGAGACCTGATAGAGAACTCAACTCGGACAGAAACGCCACATGGAGCAGCACGCTCACCTCCGTTCTCATAAAAGTATGTCGCATGTGCTGCGCCCGAAGATTGGTCAGGGCGAGTAATGTGGTAGGTTCCATGGATGATACTGGCAGCCGTCGCGCCAGCATACTGACTACTGTACGTAGACAAGATGATGGCTAAAACAACAGCTGTTGCTCAGCATATCATGGACAAGAGCAGGAATGAAATGGGAATCGGTAGCTTTGATGTACACAAAAAGGACACCATTGGCACTGGCAACAGCGGCGGAATCCATTTTGGGTTGCTCGTCGGAGACATCCATACCATGAGTATAGGTATCGGGGGCCTGTTCCGGCGGCATTGCCTGTGCAATGGCGAAAGGGAGGGTGAATTTGGCGACAAATTTCATTGTAAAGCAACTGGCGAGTCGGGGGAGGTAGAATGAATGATCGCTCCGCATATCATTTGTACCTTGGATTCGCCAAGAACGATGTCATCGATATGCACCCACTGACTGTTCGCGACTAGGCAGAAGCATTCGACATTGTCAGTTCATTACGGTGGCAGCTAGCCTCAAATCAGGGTCCAAAATTGGATGACACCGAGGTGGGCCCATTCCGGTCTCTAATCGGGCTATAGCTTAAAGACAGGCGCGAGCCAGTGAATGCGAGCCACCGAGTCGCTCGGAAAAAATGGATGATCCTATAAGAAAATTGACCTGAAGAACGACAGCGCCAAGGAAAACACCGAGCATAACCGCACGCCAGGAACAGATGGATGCGAGTCACGGTGACTTCGACCGAATCATTGAGTGAAATGTTTCAAACACCGCTGGCCAGGAGATGATGCAATTGAGACAAAGAGTCTTACCTCAACAATTCTGTGAGGAAGTGAACTATTCCGACTGTTCATGACCAGTGGGACCGGTGGTGTCCGCGCCGCCACCAGTAAAGCATGGAATCGAGTAGACGCGTGACTTTAGTAGATGGCACAATTGGTGAGTACCCATCGAAATAAGGGGACGGACTGTCATTAGGTGGCCTTGGCGTATGCCAGTCATCGGCGATGGTAGACATGATGCTGCATCCGAGGCTTAGAAATTTGGTTTCAAATTAGCAAGGGACAATGAACCAAGCTTGAATATTTGGCAGTCTCCACAACCAACTTCAGTTTTTGGTCAAACCCCAAAGACAATCTGCGCCACGCATCGATATATCTCCCCCTGCAGTTGGAAGGTATCGAAACTACTGCGATAGGACTTCCACATGCTGCCGTGTTGCTGGGGAACCCCACGGAAATCTCGTGGATTCAAAGGGAGGACCAGCAGGGGTCACAACAATCACGAACGCGTAGGCTTTTTGTTTTGCTGTTGCAAAATGTGAGTTTCCAGAGTGTCACTTTCCAAAAACGAAACGGACCAGTGCCAAGATTTCCAACTCGAGAACTCTGACTTCTTCTTCAAGCCGGTTTCGTTGTTTCGACAGCATCTGCACTCTGCGTTCTTCGCGTTTATTCGCAGTCGGTGCTGTTGCAGCGCGAGATTGTATGGCTTGCGCTGCTTCCACCTATCTCGAACATATTGTCGATGGTCTCATTACTATTGAACCAAGAAACGAACCTTGCTTTGTATCAGAGCCTGCTTGCGGCTGAGAGTTTTAAGGCCCCTCTCCGCACGCTCGATGAGTTCATTTATTTGTGGCTCGATCTCATCCGCGAGGTCTGCTTTGTACCGACGCACGGTACTTTCGTCGACCAGGAGAAAGATCTGAACACAGTTAGCGGAGAATATAACAGGACGAAATGCATACCTTCTGGTTCTCCAATACCTTACTCATCCTCGGTAGATCGAATGTGCCATTTCGAAGGAGTTGTTGCGCCTCGAACGCCTGTTTGTTGTGAGGATCAAGACTCATCGACTACGCGATCTGAGGTACCTCTTCGCAACAATCCTCCATTGCGAGCACGCATTCTCGAATATTCGGTGGACAAACTGCGTTGGCATCTCCAAAGACAGATTCCCTCTGTCGCGGTAACGTTGAGAGACGACGCATCGGAACACGAACGAAACGCGTCTCGGCAACACGGCAGACAAATGAGTCGGAGATTGAAATCAGCTCTCAAAATATATAACCCGCTAAACTCCGACCTTGATTTTTCCAAGTGTCCATCCAACCGCGCGAAACGTTAGCCTCTGGCGCAGAGTTACTTCTGAATAACGTCTGGTTTCAGGTTGGTGGAGCGAGGTGTCCGTTTGGGTGCTCACAAGATCGAGCGCCGCTGCCCGGCTCGCTCTCTCTGTGGTCCTCTGTGGCTGAGTTCGCTTTGCGGCGTTGATTCGCTGCAGGGGATCCGAGGGCTGATGTAGGGTGGCCACGCGGCGTCATATTCCTGTATCTTCCGTACCCGCTTCTCTTGCGAGGAGTTGCTACTATGTGGCTTTGACGGTCGGGTGAAACCATGACGCATACAGTCTTGACCTTTTCTTACTGTTGGCAGTGAAATAGAATTTTGGTTTCGACGTCGTCCATTGAGCCAACTATCGTCAGGAACCGATGCTTTGAGTAGCCTTCAGAAGTGTTCTTATTCGTGCTGCAGTGGTCGGAATGCGTCCCTGTGCTACTATTCATGGCGCAGAGATCTGTGCGGCAGGACGTAGGCTCTCCGGTCGTAATACTGCGTGCAAACATGAATTTTTTTGCCTGCCTCGCACACGCTGTTTCAGAATAATGGAGCCCTGACATGGCCCAATACAAGTCGGGATATCGGTCATAGCTACACCAAGGTAATCTTCGTTGGGTATGTCCCCACTCTTTCTGCTACCGGCGCAAGGCATTCTTTACCGGTTGCAGCTTCTTTCGTGCTGCGCAATTCATACACGGGCTTCGGAGACCTCTTTAAAGTTTTCTCCGTTCTCTTCCAATGTTCCCATCTTTTGACAGCGTGGTGGGTTTCAGTGAGAACACCACAACCCTAATCTATTTGAAGGTTCCAGCGATTTCTTACTTCAGTCTCTAACCATACACTTGGGTCTGTCATGAATTGGTGCTGTCACGCCAATTATCTGTTGCTTCTTGTGTGCTACCCTTCTCCTTCGAAATTCTGTGCATGGGACATCCTATTCTCGATCCCGAATGAATTCATCATAAAGCACCTTGTGTAGTGGCAATCTAACCCTTGAGTA
>JBBPTZ010000917.1:0-13611 GCA_038094315.1 Phylloporus cf. tubipes
AATGCGTTGAAACCTGCCAAATCTTTCGAGCACTGTCAATGCACTGATAACGTTATATTTTTGACGACGCCTTTTGCCCGAGTCCCGGGAGCTGATTGGCTGACCCAGAGCTAAGGGAACAGAGTTACATACCTGATTCCGATGGCATACATATCATCGCGGGTTTGGCTCACTTTTGTGACAGATGCCACACACTGAGGTAAGAGAAAAAAAACTTCGGCTATTGACAGGGACTTGAAAGTATGTAGGCATTTTACGGCCGCTTATTACTTGCGCGCGCGGAGGAGAGCAGCCTAGATGTTCATTTCGACTACGTACTCTGAAAATAAGGGCAGTCGCTGGCATGTGCTCCCACAATTAAGACGTAGCGGTCTTTGATTTAGGGACCTTGAAGTGCATTTAAAACACAGGCACACAACTGTATTCTTGCTGCCAAGGTTGCAGCTTGGTCTTGAATTGGGTGAGTGCTAAAAGCAGGGAAAGATGGTTATGAGCAAAAGGAGCATTCACCAAGCGAAGACGGGGACGAGTGACCAACAAACGTACAGTGTGTTATACAAGTTGTCAGCGGGTGTTTCAATAGACGCCACTCGCATCGACCTAATCGAGAAGGCTAAGCCACATTCCCACCTCAAGTCCATCCTGAACGTGATAATATCAGTCTGCAGGAGCAAGTATAGAAAAGCTTCTTAGATTTCAGGGTACCTTCTAGTAGCGACACACGTCATCGCATAATGTATGTACATGAATACGCGCCGAGCCCCGACGATATTTTGCACTAAGCATAATTGCTTTAGGGATGTCTGACATGTATTGACACAGCGGAAACTGATACTGGAAGGCGTCGCGTCGTGTTGCCGACCGCCGTGATTAGGAAGTGAAGCGCAGGCAAGGATATAGTCGTATGCCACGATCGGAGCATCCTCGACGTAGCGATGACTTGAGCGGAGTAGCGACGAGAGGGACAGGTTTCAAGGAGAGAAATCTGTGCTCAAAGCTTGCCGAAATAGCGGTACCTATTGGCGATCTCTCAATCCCAGCTGACGCGCATAAACGGGCCCGTCCATGGACTCGGGTGAACTGGAAGTAAAGGTAAGAACAAGTGAGAAAACCATTGGAAAGCACACACCAAAGAGGAGGAATTGCTGTGCTTACCCTCTGGATGACACCATGTTTGCTAGCTGCGCATGTCAAGTTGAGTTCACCATCAAAACGTCCAAGTTTTCCGAGTGTCATTGTGTACAGCAGCTCTCAATTCAGCGATCCTTTGGATCAAATCAAAATGGGCGTGTGGAAGACGGGCCGAGCATAATAATCCATCAGATACTCGATGACAGTTCCCATTGAAGGATGGGTTCGCTGAGAGGAGATCAATGGGGAGGAACTCCTGCCTTTGTATCTTGGTGGTTTTTGAACGTGTTTACAGGATCGCGGAGACGGTAAGCAGGCCGCACATTCGGGTCTACTTGAGACGCTGAGGTTTTCTACCGAGTGAGACCGTCGCTCGGAGTTTGTTCGGAAAACGGCGTACTAGAGTTCCACGGGTGCATATGTGTTCGTGATTCTCGCTGTCGACCCTTTGATGACGTCGACCGGTATTGTTTTCCTGGTGTTGGATTGTAGAGAAAGCATTGACTTTAAGACAGGTAGACCGTTATTCCCCGAAGGCGTGTTTGTATCCCCCCAAACACCACGGTTGTCTTCATGGTGAGAACTAGTCGGCGAAATCTCAAGTGAGAAGGGCGATGCGATAGCGCTGGCACCCATGCGCGTGGATGTGTTGCTGGCTAAAACGAACCTTCGTCGTGCACTGCGAAATATACGGAAATCCTGGCTCGCCTCTGCATGTTTGGAGGCACAAGACACTAGTACGGCAACGCGGTGTGAGGTAAGCAGGGTTAAGAGCGCCGCACTTGATGTTGTCCGCGGGTCACACCGTTATTCCGGGCGTGCACAGGTCGGTCGACACCTACCT
Organism: Phylloporus cf. tubipes; assembly: GCA_038094315.1. Classification (NCBI taxonomy): domain Eukaryota; kingdom Fungi; phylum Basidiomycota; class Agaricomycetes; order Boletales; family Boletaceae; genus Phylloporus; species Phylloporus cf. tubipes. The sequence goes on from JBBPTZ010000917.1 coordinate 1,976, forward strand.
GGAGTTTGCAGGCGGTACGTGAGTATGTTCAAGAAGGGCTAGTCGCTGACAATCCCAAGCGTGAGTTTAGCGAGGTAGAGAACACGAGACATTTTGATGGATTGTTGGGAGATTGACCTGTGTGATCGGGCGGCGAGTCTTTCAATCGCAGAGTTGGTGTTCAAAGCCAAGTTAGCAAAAGTGAAACAAGGCACTAATAACAAACCTCTGGCGTACCCACTGTCTGACTGACGAGACCGAAGATTGAATGCCTGAATTCACACCCTTTGAGACGGCCGTTTCCCGTTCCAGCTTCAGATACGAATTTTCAGCTAGAATCTTGTTGCCACAGCACGCCATGTTGTGACCCCAGTGCAACGTGGTGGGCGCAGCGCAGCAGAACCAGATCTCCCCGAGATTGCCCTCAAAAGGCGATTGATATATATAGGGTCATTGCTTGGCACCCTGGTGTATATTCGCTTGCTGGTTAGGTTCCCGCACAAGTGCCGTTGGAGCCAATTGGAGCAGGTTTAAAGCATGCTGCAGCAACCTCCCCCGATCAGTAACGACACCTAGTAGAAATATCAGGCTACTCCGGACCTTGGTAACTCCAAACGAGGATTATTAGTTCAACGTGCTAGGACGACGACCGCAGCAATTCAAGTGATCTACGTTACTCGTGGTAAGTACCTGGGCAGTCTGTCATTTATGATTTGACGACGATTATGAGACCCTGAGGTGGCTTATCACATTGGCCCAATTCGGCGGGTACGGTACGGTTTGTTCGACGTTCGAGTACATTTCCAGAAATGATCCGTATGGCTATCATATCCGCCTTCCTTCTACATTCCAATTTCTCTTTCGCCCATCTGTCCCCGCGGCGCGCCATCCAACTCGGGCGTGGAAACAAACAGACTCCCAACACGGCCTACCGAAACGGGCCAAAAATCTATCGCGGCACGGACTACGTAACAAGACCCTTTGAGCACATTATGGCTCATCCCACCGAAAGGAAAATTTCATCCGATTGGGACACTCCGCCGGTTTATAAGGCCCTGTGGTTCCCGTCATGGCCACACCACGCCTTCTTCTCTTTGTGTATACGGACCAACCTGGTTACCTCCTTTCCTCCATGCCTGGACTCGACTTCTATAAATCCCCTGAACCTCAGGGCGTGGTCGCTGTGACAGCTGTCCCAGAGATCCCCGCATCAAACAATGCCTCTATTTTTGCGGCACCTTCTCCCGAACCTACATTTTGGGGTGGAGTCTACTATAATCCCCGTCTCGACCCTAAGAATTTCTTAGAGGGTCCTCTTTCCTGGGATCCTGCTACGCGCCTTCGTCAAATGCTTGCTCGTCCTGGTATAGTTGTTCGTATAGATATGTTTCCCATTCGTGTCTATTTATTCATGATTTCGGTTGCAGGTTGCCCCTGGTATCTGTGATGGTATCAGTGCCAGGTGTGCGCTCGAGGCAGGCTTTGATTGTCTGTACCAAAGTGGAGCCGCTACCACGGCTTCGCGGCTTGGTCAACCAGACTTTGCTATCGCGACTTTGAACGACTTCGTCCAGAGCGCGCAAATGGTTTGCGGTTTGAGTCCAACAACTCCTGTTATTGCTGACGCCGATACTGGGTATGCAACTTACAATCTAGCGCATGCCACACCATTCTCACCTTGAAATTATTTCATCAGGTTCGGCGGGACTGCCATGGTCGCCCGTACTGTCTTCCAATATGCTCGTGCTGGTGTAGCTGCCATGCACATTGAGGACCAAGTACAGACTAAGCGCTGTGGCCATTTGATGGGGAAGCAAGTCGTTTCAAGAGAAGAGTTCGTTACTCGTATTCGTGCTGCAGTTATCGCTCGTGATTCTATTCCTGGTAATTCCAACTTTGTGGGTACTCGCGAACGAAATTGTCCAATGAATTACTTTACTCATCAATCGATAGATCATTATCGGTCGCACAGATTCCGCTCAGGTCCTTGGCATGGAAGAAGCTATCTTACGTCTGAAGCTTGCGGCCGATGCCGGTGCTGATGTTTGCTTCATCGAGGGTGTCAAGACCGCTGAGCTTCTAAGGTCGACGGTGAAGGCATTGGCCCCCAAACCCGTTCTTGTAAACGTTATCTCTGGTGGTCTAACGCCCTCTTTTACCTGCAAAGAGGCAGAGACACTCGGGGCAAAGATGATCAGTGAGTTTAATATAGGGGGACGTGGATTTTCGCTCTTACACATTTTCAGTCTTTTCGTTGGTATCTTGTGTTGCTGCGGTGCACGGTATCCGTGCAGCTATGCAGTCGCTAAAGAAGACCGGTACCGATTTCACATCCGCACAAGGGATGGACCCGAAAGCATTTTTCGAACTTATGGGTAGGTTTTCCTGCGCAGCAATTTGGACGTTCGTACTTAGTTTTTTTTGTTAGGGCTGGATGATATTGTTAGCCTTGATACCCGCGCAGGCGGGCACGCATTCGAGGCTGTTTAAATCTCTCTATTTTTATCACTACAATTTATTTTTTCTCTCCTTTCCCCCCCCCCCTTACACACTTTCCTTTGGTTGAAGTCCAATCACGCTGTATAACAATAGTCATTAGCATCGCCCCTTTAGCTATAGTCGCTCCTTTAGATTTCCTTAATTTTTATCTCTACAGTGAACACAGGCTATTCGGATTTTAGAGGACGTTCTTTAGGTTGAACTTGAACACTTGCCCGTTGAGGCATGTCGATCTGCTCGGAATCAATTCTTACCTTGGCTGAGGTATAAAGTGCACATTGTTTCCCACGATAAGTACGTGTCAACTGCAACACCACGTCTGGTCCTCATTTCTCGACCAACAGCTAGTTCTTGTGATGACCCACGGAAAGCCACTCACAGGCAAGGAGGTCGCCTTGCACAATACCCGTGAAAACTGCTGGATCATTGTCCATGGTGCGCGCTTTTTAGCACTGAAAGGCGGGCTGAACGTTTCATATCTACGGTATAGGAAATGTCTACGACGTAACTGACTTTTTGGACGGTGAGTGCCATCGGGTCGTGTCGTGTTCTCAGTTGGACAGCTTGTTCCAGATCACCCTGGTCTGTTCCGGCCCATGAATTACTTCGATCCTATTGATAGATTCGGATAGGCGGGAGCAAAATTATTCTGAAGTACGCAGGAAAGGATGCGACGTGTGTCATACATTGAGCGCGTTGGGCATCCTGTAGTTCATTGACCGCGTTAACAGAAAGGAATACGATCCTATCCATCCACCGGACGCCATTACGACAAACTTGAAACCGGAGAAACAGTAAAGAAAATAACTTTTATTCGGTAACCGTACCGCTCATGTATGGTAGCCTTGGGCCCGTCGACCTTGAAACCATCCTAACCATGGATGAGGAAACTACTGATGAGGAGCGCGCTCGACAAGCCCGTGCTGCAGCTCGTCCGCCTCTCTCGGCAATACTTAACCTTCATGACTTTGAGGTTTATAGTTCTCCCTTAGAGGTGGTGGTACTGTCCCTCACTTTCCCAAGGCTATTGCTAGGGTGGTCATGCCGGTAAAGGCATGGGCATATTATTCTTCGGCGGCCGACGATGAAATTACAAACCGCGAAAACCACTCTGCTTTCCACCGGTAAGCTTTCACATATGATTAATGGAGCTTTTCTCCAATTCCTCGCATAGCGTGTGGTTTCGTCCCCGTATTCTTCGGGACGTTAGTATAGTTGACTGGTCGACAACAATTTTGGGACACAAGACAAGCATGCCCCTATATATCGTATGATGAACCTCGCGGTCGATGCTGAGTGTCATTAACTTTGCAACCTCAGACTGCGACTGCGCTTGGAAAGCTCGGCCACCCCGAAGGTGAACTTAACCTGACCAGAGCTGCCGCGAAACATGGTGTTATACAGATGGTGAGGTCGTGTATTCGTAATGCCTTCCTCGCGTGTTACGATTAATTCTTCAGATCCCCACTCTCGCATCGTGTTCGTTCGATGAGATCGTGGATGCCGCAGTTCCTGGCCAGGTTCAGTTCTTCCAACTGTACGTGAACAAGGATCGCGAGATTACGAAGAGGATCGTCCAGCATGCCGAGAAGCGCGGGGTCAAGGGTTTGTTCATCACTGTTGATGCGCCTCAACTTGGTCGTCGTGAGAAGGACATGAGGCAGAAGTTCGAGGCTGAGGATCCCTCAGAGGTGAGACAAGCGGGGCAAGGCCGTATTGATCGCACACAAGGTGCCGCAAGGGCCATCAGCGTAAGCATGGGTTATTCTTTTGGAAAACTGATCCGGATTGTGTGTGCAAGTCCTTCATCGATCCAAGTTTGAACTGGTCAGACATGGACTATTTCAAGAGTATAACCAGTAGTAAGTTCCGAAAACCTAACTCACCCTGAACAAACGTTGATCTTTGTGGACTAGTGCCACTTATCTTGAAAGGTGTGCAATGTTGGGAGGATGCCCTCAAGGCTTATGATCTGGGATTGGCTGGAATTGTCCTTTCTAATCACGGGGGTCGTCAACTGGACTTTGCGCGTTCCGGAATCGAGGTCCTTGTGGAAGTCGTGGATAGACTCAAGGAAAAGCGCGGATTGAACTTCCCCAATGAGAAATTCCAATTGTTCATCGATGGTGGCGTCCGTCGCGCAACCGACGTTATCAAGGCCGTTGCCCTCGGAGCTACAGCTGGTATGATGGCATCATCACACCCTCAATTGCGTATTCTTTGCTCACAAGACGCAACAGTGGGCGTAGGCCGTCCATTCATCTATGCTTACTCGTCTTATGGCCAGGAGGGGGTAGAAAGAGCCTTGCAAATCCTACATGTATGGGCGCTACATCCTTCCTCCGTCTTTCTAATCATGGTTTGCTAGGAGGAGTTTGAGATGAACATGCGACTATTGGGTGCGCGTAGTCTCAAGGAAGTTGTTCCCGAGATGGTAGATGCTTCCAACATCCACCTGCATACCGTCGCAGTTCCGAACGATAGCCTCTATGACACCAACTGTGCGTATTGGTTGACGACCTCACGCTTATTTCTGAGCAGGTCTTCCATTCTACAGATGAGCGCCTTCAGGGCGCACAGATCAGGGAAATAAGGAGTAAACTTTAGTCGCACTCGTACGCATGCCTGTCGATTTGTTGCCGTGTCTACTATGACGTCGCCGTCGGCTTGCCTACTACAGTGCACTCGGAAACCCTGCAGCCGACAAATCTTTCAAATGCCTCAATTCCAGTTCCTCGCTTAATTAATCATATCTGAATACCTCTGTGGACACATTGGTTACTATTCAGTTGAACGATTCCCTGAAATGCACGTTGAAATCACTGAAGGCTTTTTGTCACACACCATTTGTCACGCTGTGTGCCATAACTGAGTTTAACATTTTTCACTGTCCGACACTGCCAGTGGATGTGAATCGGCATATCTCTGACCTCCCGACGCCCACTCAATTCGAATGTGGGGAACTCATGTCCGAGACCAAACCTTCTGGGACTGAATTCCGGAGCAGATTTTTCTCTGGTTTGGCTGTCGACGGAAATGAAAAAGAGGGTGAATTAGGACCTGCGTTCAGCCACTCAAAACAAAAGGAAGTCCTGATGTGGAATGGAACGAAATCCGATACCGTTAGCCTCGTGTCTTTTACATTCAAGAGGCCAAGAATGGGTGAATTGGTCCTTGTAGTTGGCTCTCGTGCGTTTGGTAAACCCGTCGCAGGTGTGAAATGCGAAAGTCGAGCCCCGCCCTAAATCGGCACCGTAACGTAGATCACCAGTAGGGTACACATGGGCATTGCCTTAATTGACCTCGGATCATGGTTGCCAATATAGTGGCGCAGCCCTGAGCAAAGGGCCACCTTGCTGCCACCGGAACCTTGCGTCATGGGCGAGAACTCGGCAAAGTAGGTCTCCAATTTGAGACTAGACCGACAGCATCGTCGTATATAAACAGCTAAAGGCAGGTCAATTATGACGAAGATGGATACGGAAAGCGTGTTCTTGTGTGAACATTACATCTTAAGAGGCCAACGAACCACATGACTTGAGCGACTCGCGCTTGGAGAAAGTTGGATCCCAACGGATACGTGATGCGCCTGCACTTACCGCTGCTTGGGTGTGCAGGGTCTCAGATAAACGATACCCGACGTAGAATCCCACACGGATAACGGGTGTATGACAGCATCTAGGGAACGCGAAGACAAACGGGGTTCTTCTGTCCAGGTCAGAGGAGCTCCTCGTGTACATTGAAGTAACTGGTGTTTATCAATCCAGCGCCGATGACCGAATGGATGCATCTTACCGTAACACCTTGCCGGTACTCCGACAGCTTGCAGTACCTCCCTCGCCCCATTTCACAATCCATTTGCCAATGACCTCGCCATTGTCATTCAATGTCTCTGCAATCGTCTCCTCCTCTCCTGGGGTACCAACTTTTCCTGCTGCGATGATGTCCTCGTCGGGAGGAGGTAGCTGTATCTCTAAAGGAAGTTCCCATTTTGCAAACGGACGGGTTGTCTCCACCAAAAAGTCAGCATCATAGACGCGAGTAGTGAGCTTCTTCAACGTCAGCGTGAGGGTAGTCATTTCGACACCTTCGGTGCCTCCATTCTCCGCTGGAGTGAGGCGACGGAGGTCGACCACGTACGGTGCACCGCACCAGCCGACGAGCGCAGTAGAGATGCTACTGGTTGATATGGCAGTGGCTGTTAGGAAGATGCGCGCCGAAAAAGGAAGAGACGATTCGACGATGAAAAGGAATGGCGCCATGGTGAACGTGAGGCCGAGCGAGGCCAGCGAGAATATTTTGAGGCGGCGGAAAGTCCGTGTCAATGGTCCATGATATGGTGGGGGTGGGTCGTCCTCCAGGTGGTCCAATGTACTGGCCTGTGTACCAGCGCTGTGCGATGACTGAAACGAGCGTCGGGGAGATGGACAACCCGCGAGCCGTACGGCGGTCAAAAACTGTTGAGCGGCGAGGCTACGACGCGGCCCGTAATGTCTACATTGGTCGCCAACGATACCGAGCTTGAAATTTTGCAGTATTGCTCTTCGACATAAACTTTGACTGAGCGTCAGCGTTGTGCGGACAGGCAGCATCGAGTGGCGAAGTCGCGGTCGGGCTCAAGCGCGTCTTTACATTTACGGCCATTGGCGGACGCCTTGCCGACGATGGACGCACCCGTCTACTACTCGAAAGCAGAGTTTATCGAAACGGTACGAATGCCGCTTTTCATTGTCATCGAGATTTCATCTGGACGTATGGAAAGGATACAGGCAACAAGGTTTCTCGACGAGCCACTATCGCAGGCCCGCAGAATATTATCCTGGGTGGCAAGACGATCATATCGAGCGGTGCCATCATCCGAGGGGACCTCAGAAGGACCGGTCCAGGTCATGCAGTAGTCATTTCCTTGGGCAGATACTGTCTAGTCGGAGACGGCTGCATCATGAGGTTTGCAGGCATCCCTTTTCGCTGGATAGTCATTACACCCTCTCTGATAGGCCGCCGTATAAAACATACCGCGGAAATTTCAATTACTATCCGATGAAGATTGGTGACCACGTCCATATCGGCGCCAACTCTGTCATCGAGGCAGCGACCATTGGCAACCACGTCGTCATCGGCAAGAACTGTATCATCGTAGGTTCTGCAGATTCGTTGCTCGCCTCGTTATCATCAAGCTCGCTTCTTAGGGAAAGTTCACGATTATCAAAGATTGTGCCCAAGTTTCGGACAACACTGTTATCCCACCAAACACTGTAATACCAGCCTTGTCCTTGTTCGCTGGGTCACCAGGTTCGCGTCATATTTTACTACGTGATTTACCGTTATTGCTGAGGAAGTATTCAGGACGTTTTATGGAAGACCTTCCAGAATCTACCCAGGAGATGGTGGAAGCACAAACTAAGCAGTACTACACCCGCTTTCAGCCCCTGGACCGATAGCCAGGTTGTTCGTATTAACCGCTGTATTCCTTATCCTACACACTCACTATAAAGTTATATATTATAGTTTTTCTCCATTCTTCCAATTGTCGATACACCCCACTGACGGTGGGCCACTGCCCCAGAAGTGCAGTCAGTTGATTGCCGAGACTAGACTGCCCGTTTCAAAGATGCATAAAATTCAACTAACACTCGCTGTGTGATGAAGCGGCGGCAGGCGGTTTATTGTTGGCGAACCTGAATCATGCTGCAAGCATTCAGTCAGATTGACTGTCAAAGGTAAGTCAGCAATCGATGACGCATCGATTTGAGTGCTGACGAACATGGTGAAATGTTAAGCCGCAGGCTAATGGTGACCAAGAGGTCAGGTCCACTTTAGCAGCGAGGCGAAAACGAACATACCTTTCCCTCAGGTTGCCACGCAAGGCCAAGCATTTGGGTGTTCCAAATCCTGATATATTTTTTCTGCGAAATTGTTTGTCGGCAACCCGCATCGCACTGATTGTGGACATACAAGCCTGCCGGTGTGCCCCATAGTTCGCAGATCGGTGGCCGACGCGGCCAGCCCTCCGCCAAATAGACTAAAGCAGGATAAATCAGCTCCACGTTTCCTTCTCGACCCTGCAATGAAGCGAAACGCATATGGCACCGTCCAGTATAAGACCAAAGCTCAGCACTCTACACATTCAGCACCAACTTCGATGCTCGGCCCAGAAGAAGTGAGTAGATGTTCGAGCCAGCTTTCCTCAGTTGACACTATCCACAGATTCAAGTCATTAGAACAACCCTTCGATCGCTTCTCAAGGAAAATGCTATCGTTTACAGAGTCACCCCGTTCGACCACGAGCTTTGTCAGGAGTGTATTGACGGCGACGCGGCTACCCCGTAGATGATGTCCTATCTTTGAGAGAGTATTTGAAAGATGGCGTCAAATATGCAACGACAACCATGAGACACAACTTCGGCCACCATCCAACCAAAGTGTGGATCGCGCTCTACACGGCGGCCAACTATTTCGTCGATGACGTGCCTTGTCGTTTTCCTTCGGAAATCCCCAATGTCTACATGTTCAATAATCGATTTATTATGATGCAAAGCCAAGGGAATACAGTCTTGGACGCACTCGACGACATCATTCGCCGCGCTCCAGACTTGTTTCCCCCCGTTCTCTCCAACCTGGTCACCACATCGAGTCTGGATTTTGTCACTTCTACCTTGCTGGACCGCGAGACAGCATCTATGCGGGTACGAACGTCATTTCGGGTTTCACGTCGAATATTGGATCGATGACCATCAAGATCTGTAGCGCTGCTAAACGGTATCCCACTTACCAGCGAGATTTGTCCGGCTTTGCAGAGCCATATGCGTTCGCGGTGTTTCCCCTCGAGATCCCCTTGACCACATTCAGGCAATTCTGGAGGTCATGCAGTTCATCGATGAGCTAAAGTACGCATCGCGATAGACAACCTTTGATATTTCTGACCGGACCACTCATTTTAGTGACGTATTGTCATTCTACGAGGAACTTGCAAGCGAGGAGAACAACCAGATTTCTATCACGGCGGCTCGTAACAATGAATTGAAGCTGGACACGTTGAAGCGGGTGGCGGAATCGATCACGGACCTCTTCATGGCGATCGTGAAGATCTTGGAAGGATCTTCCGATGCATGCTCGGCCTTCAGGCACCTTTTCGTCGGATATTTTGACTTCCATTTCACCGTGGAGAGGTATAAATTGGCGGACTTGGACTTGTAGGCGATTTCTCCAGACAGAGATTCAGAGCTTACATTCCTAGTTCGCATAATACATGTTTCGAATTCCTGCATACACTATTTTAAGTCGTTATCAATATATTCCATCGAAATAGTCCGCCATGTGAGGTATATATGCATAAGATTAACGTCCGGCACAAACTGTTGGACTTCCCGGGACCACGATTTCAACTCTTTCCGGTCGGCTGGACGACGTAAACTTGCAGTCGTTCAGACAGAAGCAAGGTTCCGTTGACGTCAAAGGCTTCGACTGAGTGAACAATTCTTGCAATGATGTCATACACGACGAGAAATCAGTTCTGTGCCGCGTCTTCAACACGTCTCTCAGGGTCGTCCGAGCCTACAGGTCCAGGAGATCAACGACGTCGAAACTGAGGGAGTGGACAAACACTTACAAGATAATCGGTGATCCAGTCAAGGTAAGCGATCAGCCGGTGAACATTGTCAAGCGTTACTTCCAATCCGGTCACAAATGCTTGCATCCCATCCCCGACGGAGGCAGGATGACGAGCAATACCTTTCCACCACCAAATGTTCGCCTTTGCCTCATCACCTTCAGCAGTGCGGTGGTCTGAAAACAGTAACAACTGTTGTCGGATAGCATACAGATGTTGCAATAGCTTTCTAGCCCGTGGGCGTGCGGAGGAGTACTCCAAGAGGAGGTTCGAGGTAGTACGCCAGTATATCGCGTGCAGGTGTGCGTCTCGGTCTTCATGAGCAGAGGGACCATATGAAGTCATGGATTCGTGGACGAGATCGTCCAACTCTTCCAGAGCAAGAGTGAACTGGAGTGTTTGTCAATACACAAGAGCTTCGTCTACTCAGTAGCAGGAACATACGCTTCGACCGATGAAACTGCTAGATGTAAACTCGAGGATAGAGGAGTCGAGAAATTCTGTCAGATTTGCCAATGTATCGACTTCATGGAGGTAATACGGTGGCTCGGGGAGGTCGTATTGGACTGCGACCCTCGGAATGCTGTCGTTGTGGCGTCATTACTGTGGACTGTAGAAGGAAGACCAAATGACTTACGTCGTTCGATGTACCTCAAAGAAAGCGCGAAGTGGTAAACCGAGGCTAACGCTTAACAATGACAGGGCCTTTGCATGTTGAATTTGCTCAGAAAGAAATTGCAAAACGGCAATATGGTGATCCCTCGGCGCGCCCAATGATGGACTTGCGTGGTAACGCAGCGCCCTCATGAGAGATGGAAGGGGAAGTCGTCTCACTAATATCCATGGATTGGTTTGTCGAGGTAGCTCGGATGTCTGCGAGGACTAAGGAACGTCGTTCAATTTCCCAATAAATGCCAATAAATGAGTTATTACCCATTCAAGGACTCCCCAGAGCAATAGACAGAACGTGATCGTTCCCGCAAGGGCTTTGCCAAGCTCGTAGATCGAGTAGACCAGACTTTCAAATGAACGGCCGAGGGGGGAAAGGCGAGTACTACAGCTAAATAGTCCCGATCTCGTGACTTCGCGCCTCCGACGGTAAAGACGGTGATGTCGTGGAGGCGAGCCCAGTGCAGAAATCCTGCGCCGAAGGAGAACGATATCAAGCGGCGATCTGATTGGAGTGGAGCAGTCGGAAATGTCGGTGGGGGAGGTAGATAGTGTAGGACTGCTTTCGGGGGAGGCTGAAGGTGTCGCCAGTGGTCCGCGGTGGGGCGTCAGTCGGATAGGAGTTCGTGAAGTCATGCCGGCGATGTCGATATTAGATAGCTTGGTCCTCTGCCAGGGGGATTAGCATAAAAGTTAGGATATACTTTGGGACTGAGCCAGCCAGTCCGTTTCTGGGGATCGTCCTTCAGCACGCCGGTGATGACCTGGCTGCGTATTTATGACTTCCCATCCGCTCACCTCCTAGATATATTGGACAAAAGAAAAGCCCAAAAGAACCCAGTTGGGCGGTCCGCGCTTGCGAAGTTAGCGCGAATAGTAC
>JBBPTZ010000918.1:0-13584 GCA_038094315.1 Phylloporus cf. tubipes
CCTCCCCGAGTTTCGGCGCCTGCTCTGCGCGAACGTGGCGCTCGAGCGTCTCGTCATTCTCGGATGGGGTCCTCAGATGGCCTGTACCTCGGAGCATGACCGCGTCGATGATCTGCACATGATAACCTTACCACAGTTGGAAGAACTCGAGTTCGGGTTTGTGGACGTGACGTATGCCATTGACCTCCTGTCTTTATTCGCCCTGCCAAACCTCGGAGTTCTCGCCCTCGAAGACGTGGCGTCCGGGATCCAGCTCTGTGAACAAGACTGTTCGCAGCTGTTCGATCACCTCGTGGAGATGAACGCATCCAAGCCGGAATCACCGCGCATCCCGCTCTCTCGTCTTCGTGCGCTCTCGTTGCGAAGCATCCATGCAGAGGCGCCTTCGATTCATCGTCTCCTTGGCTGCTTGTACGAGATGACGTCGCTCTGCCTGGATCGTCTCGATGCAACCCCGCTCTCGGCGATCTGTTTGGCGGTTCGCGGGTGTGAACGGCTTCAAACGATGACTCTCAAGAACACCGATGCGGTGGCAACGGCCCGTGCGTTGTCGCATCCATTTCCGCCTCGTCTCCGCATCTTTCTCGATATCGATGACGACGCGGATCATGATCAGGAAAAGGAGGTTGATGACCTTGATCCCGGACGCGTGGCGGCCCCCATTTGAGGTGGAAGCATCCTTTGATTTCCCGGATAGCGTTCGTGTATGTACTATGCACGAGGTGGCGTACCTTGTTGTTCTTGTTCTTGTTCTTTTCCCTTGTTCCTCGAATCTTTCCCGATCAAGGTTTCGTTCGTCTCATGCCTTTTCAGATGTACCTGACGTTCTCTGTTTGGCGTGCCTTGTTTTCTTTTCTCCTTCGTTCCATCGTGTAGCCCCTAGCATCGTTCAATTTCCCCCTCGTATGAATGTCATCGTCGACGATTCGTCGTGAAATAGGGAGAATAGTACAGTGGAGCCTTCTCTGTGTTCTCATGTCACTCACCCCTTGGAGACCAGATGGCAGCTGTCCAGCAGGAGTTGTCGTATCATGACGACGAGATCAGGTTCGTTCGCGCGTGGCGCCGTTCTCACCAGTTTGCCTATCTCGTCGGACTACTCAGTGTTTTACTTACCTCTTGATCTACTCTTCGTAAGCGTAAATTAGTAGATGTTCGGTGCTTGAACCGGCTCCGTCTAACTTGGCAAATTGTGCGGTCACCAATACCGCTCGATCGCCGGATCGTCCACGGCGCGGAATGGACTCACTGTACGTCCAAAAGGGAACTAACAACGAACGTCATTCAGCTTCCTCACTGATGAAACGTCGTTGTCTTTTGTTACCATTCGCGAACGGCTACTACAATAAACATCTTCATCACAGGATCGGAAGGAGAAGTAAAGAAGATGATCTGATACGCCGTCGTGATGAAGCTCCGTTGCGAGCGCGTGTGAACGACTCGCCAACCTTGATTCGAATTCGCTTATTCCCGTCTCATAACCTTGCAAATGACTTGCGGACCAAGTCATCAAGTCCCTCTTTATAAGCCCGTAAGTAATTGTTTTTCCCTGGCAGGTCCAAATCACCGTTTCAAGGAACAAGAATGCGGGAATTGAGAGCCGGAATGAACCTTGGAAAGGAAGGGAAGGCGGACAATGAGCTGTGTTGACTACTCATAAAGGCGAAGGGTGCCACCCGCTTGTTGTCTGCCCATCTCTGCGTCTGCGCTGGACTCGCCCATCGTTCCTTGCACGCCTTTCCCTCCCTTGGCATGTTCTCCCCTCGTTTCAGACTGGCCCAAGTGGCCGTTCCTTTCCTTGTATTACTTCAAAGAGTCAGCGCAGAGTCACACAGTATCAAATTCGTGAACAAGTCCGTCGTCTCGCTTCTTGTCGCCGCAGTCTTCTAATCGATATCATCAACCAGATGTGGTTTTGGGACCGTATGTCAGCTTGCTCTATCGACGAACGACATCTCACCTTTCCTAGCCTACGCTCATGTACTTTGGAAAAAACGTTCTTGAAGGCGACACGTACACGAGCAACGGTAGCTTTTCTGGAATCGCGTAAGTCGACGTCGGACATTCCTAGCACCCGTGCTCTGCTGAGACTTTTGACTGCCATGCAGCTACCTTCAGACTGGTAAGCACACACACACGTCCTAGGCAAGGGCGAGCGTCCGAGTCTCTCTCTTCACGATCAGGTGGTTGTAACGTCAACGGCGAGAACTGTACGCTCATGGAAATGACGCTCATCAACCCGACGTGTCCGGGATGTGGTTCGAGCACCGACATCTCCTTGATACCCCCGTGAGACCCTTTCGTCTTGGTTTTTTACTGTTATGACGAAGCAGCTGACGATCATCTGCGATAGCCACGCGTACAACGTCGAGACGTCGTTTGCGTACGTTAAAAAGTCGATTGATCGTCAGGTCGTTCGCGTATTCATGTGTTCGTCAGGTACTATGGCGGCTGCGACGGTACAGGCAAGACGTGTGCGTCCCCCTTTCCGCTCCGTCCACGTCAATGCGCCAACTGACTGACGGATCGATAGGTTCGAATGCGAGCTGTACTGATTCGGCGTTTTTCAAACCGGACGACAACATTGTGCAGGTCGCTTGCCAAGAGAACAACGTACGTCCGACCTACCCGAGATTTGGTCGTATGTGATGCATGCGCCTGTTTTAGGTCAACTTGTTGATCGCGTTCTGCGCCGATGCGTCGCAGTTCGTGACGGGAGGTGCAACTGCGACCAAGGATGAACACTCCTCGTCTTCTACGAGTACGCCAGGACTGAGTCTACCTGCGACGACACCTACACCTACACCCACCCCTACCCCAACTCCGACCCCCACGCACACGGACTACGACTGTGGTGACGAGTTCGGGACGGCGACGCCTTCGCCGACGCCGCCTGTTAATCCTACCGGTACCGATGACCCCGGATGCGACGAGCCTGCGGAGACGGGGGCGCATATACCCACCGTGCCCGCGCCAGTGCACTCGCAACCCCCGCAGCCACCGAATACTATTCTCGGTGGTAAGGGCATTCCTGATCCCGGGTGCGACGAGCCTGCGGAGACGGGGAAACCTACGTCTGTGCCTACTGTACCCGCGCCCGCCCAGTCCCAACCCGCGCAACCACCGGCAAATATCCCCGGTGGTACAGACATCCCTGACCCTGGGTGCGACGAGCCAGAGGAGACGACGCCGCCGTCCTCGGCGCCTAACCCTACCAATACCGAGGCACTCTCCGACAACTCTGACCCAGGGTGTGAGGAACCTGGAGAGACAACGCCTTCTTCCTTGCCAAAATCCTCGTCCGCCTCCACGCCGACGCCGGCCGCCCCTCCATCGACTGATCCCAGCACCAGCATGGGTACGGGTGAGGATCCCTGTTACTCGGATGAGACAGGCACGCCTACGCCCACACCCATGCCCCCTCAGCCTGCTCGCCGGTTCCGCCGTCACCGCCGCGCCAACGCGAACGGAGCCCAACACTAGACGTGCTCGTCCAAGTAGGGTGCGTAGCAAAGTTGATCATAACGATGAATACCTTGTACCACCCCACTCGTGTCCTTTTCCCCCACTGGTGTTTACAACGTCACGCGCCGCTCAGGCTGGCCTGGCCTGTGCGTGCCACCTCTGTCTTTCAATTCCGTTTCCCTTGGTGTCCATGACACGTTGGGCCCGTCCTAGCACCTATCGCGACGTACGTTACAGGGCCTCTGAGAGGTCATCTTGAAAGTTTTTTTTTTACGGGCGTTCATCATATACCCAAGGGACTCTTTTGTTCTCGTATGGTCTCTGGTCGATCGATCCTAGCAATTTAGAAATTTGCATGTGCGGTGTCACACTGTTAGAGACAAGTAAACGTTAGATGTCATCCACGTTTCGGCCGCTCTTTGGGCGTTCACCATGGACGCCGTCCTCGTTGACCGCGCCAACTTTCTCGTCGCCGCCCTCGACCACTCACCCACACGCCGTCTCCTCGTCGCCATCGCCGGTGTCCCCGCATCCGGAAAATCGACCTTTGCAGCCCGCCTCGTCGACCATATCAACGCCCTCCTCCTCGCCCGCGCCCGCACGGCGTCCGAGCCCGAGTCCAACCCCGCCGCTCAAGCAGTGCTCATCGGGCAAGACGGCTGGCACCTCACCCGCGCCCAGCTCGACGCCATGGACGACCCCCAGTACGCACACGACCGGCGCGGGAGCCACTGGACGTTCGACGCGCATGCCTACGTCGACTTTATCGCGCGACTCCGGTGCTCCTCCGACTCGCAGGGTCTCGTCAGCAGCGGCAGCAGCGTTGTCGTGTACGCCCCCGCGTTCGATCACGCGCTCAAAGATCCCACCCCAGACGCTATCGTCGTTCGCCCCGCGCACCGTATCGTCGTCGTTGAGGGCCTGTATGCGATGCTCGACGTCGATCCTTGGCGGCGCGCGGCGGCACAGATGGACCATCGGTGGTGGATCACGATCGATGCGGCCCGGGCGAGGTCGCGGTTGGTGCGACGGCACGTGGAGACGGGGGTAGCGCGGGACGAGGTCGAGGCAGTTTGGCGCGCGGAGCACAACGACGAAGAGAGTGAGTACTATGCGGTGCGATCAGAGCGCTTTGTGCTGATGTCGGCCTGCGTGGATTAGACGGCGGGTTCGTCGCGGACAACTTGTTCGACGTGACGTATACCATCGAGAGCGTTGACGAGCCTGCCAAGGCGTAGACTCGGATACCCTTTGCCAAGCCTGCACTACAACAAATTGTCCTGGAGGTTGTTGTATTTTTGTTCGCTCTTTTTACACGTTTGCGGAATGTACATATGGTCGCCCTCGTCAATGCGCCAGACTCGGAAGCCAACGGCCAACCTCGTGGGTAAGCCAAGATGGCACTATAACCCGAGTAGTACTTATTATCGTGCCTCTGGCTCGAGAGCTGCACTTTTTTATCCGAATCGATCACGATTCTAGCGCCGGGCAAACCAAAACGCTATTCTAATCTGATAGCTCGGGGCGGTTCTGCGGAAGAATTCGACAAGGGCGCTGATTCAGGTGACCATTATACTTCCCAGTGGCCATTTGGCAAGACGTTGCTGCGCCAGGGACCGTCAACTGACGTCCAATGACCGACAGACCCTGAGAAAACGTGCCCAACGCACGTCCCAAAAGATAGGGCTCGGAAGCGCCGAACCTGCTTCTTCCAGCCCAAATGGGCATTGGTCGGGGGAACCGAACGAGCTTCACGTTCCCTGCTGCCATACACACATATGATGGGGTCTAGATGCGTTTTGACGAGCGATCATCGCACGACAAACTCCCCTCTGCAATGCCTCCCCTCCATCCGCCTCTCACTGATTCCCGTTTCACGCTCAACGCATGGGGTCTCGCTGGCGTCTTTGGTGGCGAAGAAGCTATCGCAGCCATGACCGTCATACCGCTCTTCCACGGCAAGCGCTGGCTGGGGTGGTACAACTCCCCAGGCAGTCTCGAGGTCGCGAGACACTTTGGTCGCCTCGCACATTCCCGCTACTGGGAGCAGATATACCCCTTCACGACCAAATCGCCAGCGCACCTATTCGGCCTCGACGGTCGCCTAGGTCCCAAATACACCGCTGCGCTGTCGGGCACGGAAATGCAGACAGGTCATCTAGGATACCTGGTGGTGGAGCGATGCAAGGAGATCGAGGAGACAAACATCCCGGGGAGGACAACGATACCCGCAAACGTCGCCCTTGTCGACCTGGGCGATGTCAACTATGGCCATCCGGTCCAGCGCTTGTCCAAGTTCAGCACGTTCCTGGCGTTCATACCGATCGTCGTCAGCATCGCGACGGGCGTCATGTGTGCGCTAGTCCACGATTGGTATAGTTTTTCCGTCATCCTCGTCGGCACCCTCGCCAGTGGGTGCGCCAGCATCACCATCGGCGGCTCGGTGAAACTCATTCTCGAGTCCGTTCACAACCCTGCACAAGGGTCACCACAGGGTGACGGGGTCCTTACGCCCGTGGTCTGGGAGGGCATGGTCGTCGTCGTCAAAGGTGCCGAATCCGCCGTCAACGCCATCACCAAAGGCAAGTTCGAACTCGCCCTCGGCGGCAGAGGCCTCCAATGCGCCATCATCACCTCTGCCGTCCTCCTCGTCGTCGAGACCCTCGCTCAGCTCTTCCTCATCCCCCAAGGGACGCTCTTTGGGCAGCTCATGTTCGTCGTGTCGCTCTGCGTCTCCTGGGCATACAACTTCCGCACGTCGCTGGTGAACAGGGAACGATTGCAGGCGGACATTCTCTTTCAGAAGCTGGGGAGCCCGCGCGTGCGCAAGTTTTTGCTTGGGACGCGGACGACGATGGCCGTGTTCGTCGCTCTGCTCGTGTTTCATGGCGTGTCGGAACCGTCCCCGATCGCTGTACAGCAGACGTTGCGTCACTTTCTTCCCAACGATACCAACGTATGGGCCAAGTGGCGAAAAAAGGTGGTGCGGCAGGTGTGCGACAGGTCGGCGTCGTGCCTCGAGCTGGACGAGGAGGGCGACGACGCGGATCTTGCAGAGTCTGAAAGAATGCTGCTGGGCATTCTTCTACGGGATGCGCGCGCGGCGTACGAGGGGTATTTGCAGGCACAACCGTTGGGTAGTTTGAAACTCGAGGAATCCGGGTCGTCGTGATTTCTTGTTTGACCTTGTTGTCACGTTGTACTACCAAATACAATGTACTACCAGTGCTAGTACTAGCCTAGCGCTGTAACTACTACGACACCTTGACGAACTTGATTATGAACATGGGTCGCTCGTATGCCAATTCGCGGAGGCCTTCGGGGTGGTCCTTGGGAATGCGATGGGGACTGTCCCGCCGGAGGAACACGAGGTACATCTGCTCCAGATGCTGACGCACGCAAAATAAATCATCACACAACGCAAGGTGGACGACGGTCAAGTTGAGCAGGTGATCACCATCCGGACAAGGACTAAAACTTGATCCGAGTCTCTTCGAGTTCCCGAAAGGGACCTTGCGAGTTTCCATAATCAAACGCCCTCGGCGGTATCGCAGTGTCGTCGCACATTGAAAGAGACAGGCTCACAAACCTGGACGACAGATTCAGAATAGGTGAGGACGCACTTTTTTTCCCCTTCAATTTTTTCCCTCCAACTGGAAATGATGTGCCATGGATCGGCTATACATTTTTCCAGAACACGCGAACAAGCATGAGATGCTGAAATGTAACCACGACGAGTCGTCTTTGGGCGGGCATGCTCAATCGTTTCTTGACGAGATTTGTATCTTGCGCGGCATACAGTTCTAACATGGACAACTACGCACCTTTTTTTTTACTCTGCGAAACCTCCCACCAACCGCGACACTCATCGCACTCGTGATTGGACACGCTAACCAAGACGGCGCGCACCAAAACGTATCCGTTGCGCGCCCGGTCGCCCCAGGCGAGCGCCAGCATTGTTCCCGACGTCCTCTCATGCCCGAGTCTGCGTGCGATAACACGTGGCATGGATCCTCGCATCCGAATCATGGGTTCTCTCTCTCTCTTCGTGGTAGAACGCTGCTAGGATACGGTCCTTGGATACGCGTACCGTATGTCTCCACGCGATCTTTGCTAGCGTCGAAATGTGCTCGTCAAGTGGCATCTGCTGAGTATAGTAGGTTTCCAGCCGAGGGTGAAGGCAGTCGACAAGCGACGCCACTCACGAGGACCGGCACGCGCAGCTCGGTTTGTCGTACTCTCCACACAGAGTAGGAGCAAAGTAAACAAGGCGGTTCGTTAGCCGATACTGTCGGTGACGAAAAAAAGTGTCGTACGCACTGTGCGTCTCCCCTGTCCATTCGGCATGCTGGCAGTGAACATCGCGTTTCTTTACGTGTGTGATCCAGACGAGGAGGTAAGGGTAGACTGACTTGGCGATGTCCGGGCAACGTCGACTACGAACCTGGAGGGGTTCACGCGCAGCACGCGTTCGCAGTCCTACGTTTCTCGATGGATAGAGCTTTTTCTGCGGCGTCCGAGCTCGCGCGATCGCCGCTGGGTCCTCGTCCCACTCGGTCTGAGGGACATGTCAACACGATCACCCAACGCCAAAAGGAAAAAAAAAATCAGGCTCTCTTGCTCGGCACACCCCATCCTGCACCCCCGCTTCGTCATCATTATATGCGCTTGTGGTAGCGTGTCGTCCGTCATCACGAGCAAGCTCGGGAGGCGCCCGTTTGCGTTTCACAGGGCGTTCCACGGGGCGTTTTGACGCGTCTCGCGCTGGGAGGCGGGGTGACGTGCCAAACAAACATCGCAACGCGCGCGCTTTTCTTCTATTTTCATCCCCATTGCATGTATGCGTGTGGCTGCGCCCCTTGAGGAGGGGGGGCAGTGCGTTGAATGGTCCCTGTGGCCCGAGACGTCGTGTTTTCGGCGTGTTTTTACGTTTTCTTTCCCATTCTTCTTCTTCTCCACGACGGCTGTACGTCCTGGATCCACGTGGCATCGATATTCGCGATCGTTCCAGACGATTCCGTGTGTGACAACGTGGACGAGGGGGATGCGATGGGTGGGTATTAGTTTGGGGTCGTCCCTAGGTCATCTTGTCTCGTTCTCGACGCAAAGGGGTCGCTCCAGACATTACCAAGGGACAGAGTACCCTACCCATCAACCATCCATCATATATCATCATTTGATGTCCATCAGAAACGGAAACGCACCTCCATCAACGAGGGGGTTAGAGATGATCAACGTTCACGTTCATCGATGGATAGTATTGGCAACATATCCGGTGACACATCCCACCCCACCCCATTCCGCGCGGGTTCTAGACCGCTGCTGCTGCTCGGCGTTCAAACCTTGATTTTTTATTCTTGAAAAGGGGTGTGTATGTGCGGGGCTGTGTCCCTTCTAGAAATGCGTTGTTGCAAGGGACTCTTTAGTCTCGTTGGTGCCCTCGTTTCGAGTCGGACCCTCGACGTTCGTACCGCGGGAGTCTAAAAAACGATCGACCCAAGAAAAAACGATCTCGTCCTGGACCGAATCGGGCCGGTCGTGAAACCCGGCACACCGCTGATGCGAAAGAGTTGTGATGATGTGAAAGGTATAAAGGGGGCAACACGATGCAGTTGGCCCATCGGAATTTGGTCGCCCTCGTATTGTGCTGAGACACCATCCCACTTTCGAACTCATTATTCTGCGACGCCGCTGCGCTCCCCCCCCACTCCAGCCCCTGTCCCAGGCTACCACGGCGGAAACACGAGTCCACGCTGGCGTCGTTTTTCGATAAAGACGCTGTGTCGCCCAGTGCTCGGTACCAACGATGGAAATGGGGATGGGATGGGAGGATGACCGGGAAATGACGAGAGGAACACCTTCAGGAATGGCGATGACGGGTTGGGACGGTGTGGCACAACGGACGACATACACGCAGGTGAGCACCACACTTCCGAGTCGGAATTCCAAACATGAAAGCCTTGCTCTCCGTGCTCAACGTTGGCGAGGTGCACCCACTGCCTAGGCGAATTTGACGCGAGAGAGGCGAGAGACGTACTATACCTATGCCGCGCGCGTGACCCAAGTTGCACCTCTTTTCCTCACTCGCCACTCTCTCACTCTCGCTCGCTCGCTCGCGTTTCGCCTCGCAGATGCCTCGTTCGTCACGTCCGGCGAACAAGACGCCGAAACGTGCACATGGCGACACATTCGCCGTGCAGCCTCGCAGAACGCCCAGTCCCGGAGACAAACCATCCCATCGATCGAGGACACCGAGTCTCGACGCTGCACCCTTCCTAATTCCCAAAAAAAAACCCTTGTCTGCCACCGCCCCACGAACGTCCCTGAGCTTTCCCAACACCCTGTTGGCGAGGGGGGTCTCGGGCGGGGAATCCAAGATCCATGTACTTGACCCTGTCGAGCTCCGGAGGACGTGCGAGCGAGGGTGGCTGCGTCGTGAGTTTCGCCCGACCGCGATCAAGGTCGTGGTCTGGGTGGAGCGAGGGACGCCACCGGGAGCACAGCGAGCACAGCATGGCACCGATTAGATGAGATTGGAAACCGAAAGCCAGAGGACATTGGTGAGTAGGCACGCTATAAGCAGAGCACCAGCACTAGCATGGTTCTTCTCCTCGGACAAGGAGGCGAGCGTGTGTGGTGGCGTCGAATTCGAGCGAGAACGTACGGGTTGGCAAAGTGCATGCAATGCTAGGTGTGTGGTCTACTAGGAGGCCGTGTGCTTTGGAGATGAGGTTTGATCTCTAGATCTCACGTTCGGCTCTTATCCGGCGAGCGAGGGAAAAAAAGAGAGAGAGAAAGGACGATCACATACCTGACTCGCATCCCAAGACCTAGATGGCGACGACCAGGGACATGGAGGTGGAGATGGTTACTCCTTTGTCCCTGGGTCAAACTCCCATGCCGAACCTGCATGTCCGTGCGGTTTTTTTTGGGATGATCCCCATCCCACGAAGATCCGGTAATTTTGAACTCGGCGGTTTCGGCCGAGTACATCGGCGTCGACCTTGCCTATTGCGTCGTCGGAAACCAAGATCGCGAACGGAGGTGTGTTTGACGACGAGGGCCATCCTGTGCAGAGAGGAAATGAAGGGCATCAGAAGGGGAGAATAGGATTTGAAATCTCGATGTGACACGTCGACAGAGGAGAAAGTGGGGCGTAGATGAGCTCTTTGCCACGTTGAACGAGTCCCTGGGCGATAATCTGAGCCGTGTATGTACGAAGAACAGATCCGAAAGCAGGAAAAAGGCTACGCCGGGGTGGTCAAGGTGGCCATCGCATCGCGATAAGACTGCCTGGAAGGGAAGTCGGGGAGGTCGAGAGAACATAAACTGACCGGGTGGTCAGCCAAAAACGTTGATGCCTCGAGAATTCAGTCGTTTCCGTCTTTGCACCGCTCCGATCGATGCGAGTCTAGTTCCCTGAGCACAGCCACGCTAACCTATTTAACCCCTTCCTTGTCTGCTTGGACCCTTCCTCAACGCAATGGCCATCCTCTCCTCCTCCTCCTCGTCCCTTGCTCTCTACGCACGCCCAATCCCAAACTCTTACTGGGCGACCCCACTTCTCCTCGCCTGCGAATACCCCTGGTCTCCCTTTGTCTCCTCCACTCAGAAACTCGACAAGATCCTCGCAGCAGGCGTCCGCACCTTCATCGACCTCACCGAGTCCGGCGAGCTCTCCCCATACGCACCCCACCTCCCCGACCTCGCACACGCCCACGGTATCCCCCTCGCCGACATCGAATACCACCAGTTCTCCATCCACGACCGCGCCCTCCCCGAATCCCGCGAATTCATGTTCGCCATCCTCGATGTCCTCCGGGACAATGAACGTCGGGGCCGCATCAGCGCTGTCCACTGCCGCGGTGGGATCGGACGCACGGGTATGGTCATTGGGTGCTGGCTCGTCGAGTCCGCGTGGGCCAAGAGCGGCGAGGAAGCACTGCACATGATCGCGTCTCTCTGGAAGACGGTCGAAAAGTGCAAGCGATACCCGCACAGCCCCGAGACGGGCCCTCAGTTTGAGTTTGTGAAGAACTTTGAACCGCCGAGGCTCGTGCTCGCTCAGTGAAGAGTGCGCCTCGTGTATACCTGGCTCTTGTTTCGTTTTTGGGATTGGAGGTGGGTTCTTGTGCGCCCTTGCTCTTGTGCGGACTTGGTTGACTTGTGGGGCTGTTCAGGTCTATACCCCCTCCCATCCCCATCCCTGCATGTCGCTGCGCATCTGCGTGCGCATGCCATCCTATACTACGCCATGAATGCATTCACAATGTACACGATGCATCTCATCGGCAGGACTCCATGCACCTCTCTCTGGGCACTAGCAGGATACCTCGGTTATATACCCCTCATATCGCGCTACCACACACGCACGCATACGAACGGGACTGCAGCATACCTACATTTTTCTTTCGTTTGTTTCTTTTTTGATACCCGTGTGCTTTTGTGTACGAAAAAAAATGGCGATGGGTGGTTTGGCAAGGGGTTGCCTTGTGTACATGCGCGCGCGTCCGAGCAACGCCGAGTGTTTTTCCGATTTACCCCGGAATCTGCCATGCCACGTGGGATGCCACCGTCACACGACCATGACCGTCTTGCAAAATGAAAGTAGGCACAGTTGATCCTGTCACCGCAGTTCCGAATCCAACCGAGTTATGACGGACCTGGCCGACGACGACGACGTAGGTACGTACAGCCTCTCAGTGAGGGTGCAGCTTCTTGAAGGTCGTGTCGTGCAAGTTGCAACGCACGCCCGAGTCCGAGTCACACCGGCCCGTGTTTCCGAACGGGGTGCCATGCTGTTCAAACAGGACCGCAGACGTCGAGATTGAGATGGAGAGATGGAGAGATGGAGGCTGGACTTGTTTCTGAGAAGCAAACGCGCGATCGGGTTCGTCGGGACCGAGGTGCGATGCGGTGCGGTGTACTGTAGCCCTGTACAGTGTAAACGACAAGCGCGGGTGATCGACGGGCGAGCGCATTTACGTGGCACGGGCTGTTGCTTCTTGACTGGAAAGTCGATACTGAAATCAACGTCCGCGCCATGATCGTCGATCATATCAAGACCCTTTGAGGTTTGGGCGTCGTTTACACAAGGCCATCGTCCGATTGAAGACGGTCTCTGGTGCTTGTATCCATTCCAGTTCGATCTTGCTTGCCTGTCGTGTTGGTTCCGTCGACGCGCCTGGTAGGGGTCACGCTCAAGGTTGATCGGGTGTCATCTTGCGATGCGGAGAGGGCGTGCCCGGCACCGTGGCGTCTGGAGGATTACCCTCGCCGACGACGGGATACCCCGAACGTGCACGATGGATATTCATGCTGCTACATGTCAGCAGCGAAACGGCTTGGCGATCGAAATGACAAGGGCAGTACCTGGCAATGCGACGCCAACACGCTAGTCGATGCGCGACGATGACGATGGACGTTGCGAGAACGCCTCGAGGTGCGTGCGCTTTTGATGATGAAGACGACCAAGACGGAAAAAAAAAGGAGAAACACCACCGACGACCGCCGGTATATAGGGACTCTGCTTCTACGAATACGCGCACGAAAACCCCGCATCGGAATGACACCGCGATCAAGAGGACCGATCGAGTCAAGCTTGGACTTGCCGCCTTCCCGGGGGTCCGTCGTGGGGGTAGCTGTTATACTACCCCCAATGGGACCGGTCGGAAGTAAACGTATCGGGTGGCTGAGAGGTCCACGTGCATCCGTGCACTTTAGACGCACCCGGGTCCTTTTATAAACAGTCGCATCCACTCGGGGGGGAAGGGGAGAAATAGAAAGAGGTAAAATCGTCTGGGGAAACCGTGTACACGAACGCCCGGAACCGGGCGTTTGCGGCTCCAAAGCCTGTCGAGTCCGTACCGTCGTACGTCATTCGCAAGGCTGTCAATGTCAATCAGTCGTCTCAATCGAGGCGCCTCGAGAGTGACACACACGGGATTGCAAGAGGGAGACCAAACACAGTTCGAAAAAAAAAAGAATACAGATGCGATGGGCAACAACGTCAACTCGAAACAGAGCTCCGCAACGACACCGCATCAAGCGAGCTGAGCAAATCCAACACGAACATTCCCAACGTCAAACTGGGTATACACATTCCGGAGGAAAACATCG
>JBBPTZ010000919.1:0-13580 GCA_038094315.1 Phylloporus cf. tubipes
CGGACATGTTAGGAGGTGATTTGTTAGCCAGTACATACAGAATCATATTGTATCACAATCTGCTAATGAAATGGGAATGTCGTGCATGCTCCTACAGTATTGGGTCTGACTGTAAATGACATTGTGATGGTTAGCATCACAGGGCAGATTCTGACATATCACATCTAGCATTGTGCTGTATGCTTAGAACGGATCATTAATGTCATCATATGTTATTCATGTCCCGTAGTATCAGATCCAATATGCTTGCCTATGATCACGTATCTGCTCATAACTGTTCACAAATGTTAAATTTCGATGCACCCTACTATACAGACAATCTGCTGGTATATGCTAGCTAATGACAGGACAATGAAGTGAAAGTGGCACAAGAAAGTAACAAAAAAGAGTGACAATACTGCAATTGAAGTGAATGGTGACAATGAGGCTCGGGTTCCAGAGTGCAAAATACAGTGCAGTGCGATATGGTGTGAGACAGTGTGATGTGATATGGTGCAATGTAATGTGGTGCAATGTGATACGGTGCGATGGAATATGGTGTGATGTGATATGGTATGATGCAATGACAATGACTTGAAGAACTGATTGAGAAATAATTAATAACGGGAGTACTGGTGAAGCTTTAAAGGAGGCATGTGAATAGGGCAAAGTGGTGTTTTGAAGAGAAGAATCAGGCTAGTAGAGCTGTCCAAGTCCTTTGGACACAGTGTTGTTCCATGCTTTCTTTGCTACCTGTGCTAATATTAGTGTATGTCAGACGTGGTTAGGGAATCATACTAGTTCTTTAGCCTCGTCCTTGTATAGCTGGCATTGCCACTTGCTCAATTGATCATTCCAATAGATACAGAATGCATCATAAGTTCCATCATTCTCGACCTGCGTGATCCAGCGCCAAGCGCACAAATTACTAGCATCCAATTCATCAGTAATGAGTCACTCAAGAGCAGATAACTTACTATCCTATTTTGGCCTTAGTTGGTCACATCTTCTGGTTGGGGTTCATTTTGCGTTTGGTTTTTGAGGAAAGATTGCTCCCTCCTATACCTTCTCTGTTGACATTGTTCTTATCTGTTGTTGTGGACTCAGGTGCCAGCGGAAGAGGTGGAAGCTTGAATATCTCAGATCTTTTCGCCAGGTTTGAACTATACAGTAAGCCCTATTTGTTACGCTTGACTCGGGTAGAGGCGAGCGTAGACTTGGGTATGAGATGACGTCGATGGAAGCGTACGCTAGACCAGACATGGAGATGTCTAGAGGCGTTGGCCTGACTAGAAGGACCTGGAGAAGGGCGAAGCAAGAGGTTGAGGAGGTCAGCTAGGCGAACGACGAGACGGACTCGCAGTAGGCAATCAGCTTGGTGTATTCCCAAGTAGAAATAGCTTAGGTTACATATGTGCGTGCAACCAGTATTTAAGGGGAAAGGGAATGCACATGGACCAAGGAAGAAAAAGGAAACTATCGTTGAGATAGGAAAGGAACGTTGTAGAACAACGTAGAAGAATCATGACTAAGCTAGAGGGGAAAGCGCTATAGGTGGGAAGGAAACGATGACTAGGAAGTGATGAGTAATATTGGCCGATGGGTGGGAAAGGGGTCATCGTAGAGGAAGAAGGAAATAGTGTCCGTGAGAGAAAGGGGAAAAATAGGGGTGGATCGTAACACTATTAATACAATGATCAGATTAAGAATAAAATCTTACAGTGAATCAACAATGACAGGTAAAAGGATAGACGAAGAAGATGAGGTGATAGCATCCTCAGGTGTCCTTCCCAGATCTTCAGTTGAGTGGTTTGTTGATGGTGTAGCATCAGAGTTTGAAGTTGTTAGAATGGGTGGAGGGGAAGATAAAGTAGACAGAACTGTGACTTTCTTGGACATCCTGAAATCTTCAGTCAAGTGTGGTACAGTGTTAATGTTAAGGTCCAAAGGTGGTTGACTTTCTCGGGCATCAGGTGTGCATTGCCAAGGGCTGGAGATGGAGAAGACAAATTAGAGTGCTTTGAGATTGGTGCAGGAGACATACTATTTGCCAATAGTATTGGGGAAAGTGGTTCTGGTGTAGCCACTATCACAGGCACAAGTTGGATTGAAGATGGAATTGAAATAGGCCCTAGTACCAGTGACAAGAAAATACTTGCTGGATGGGGAGTTAGATGGACAATAGACATAGTGCTAGAGTCAAAGTTGTCCAGTGTCACCACAGGAGAACTGACAATTGAAGCATCCAGGGTTGTTGTTGATGTAGTTGGAGGACTCTCTATGACCGGATCACCTGCTGATCAAAACACATTTTAGTGCATCACAGGGGAATTTTCTTCGCTCACATTTAATTTTTTTCTCCAGCACCTCAGATTTGAATGGGGTCTTAGCCTTGTGCTTCTTGTTCGTGGTGACTGCTGCTTTGTCAGCATTCATCTCCTCCTGCTTCACTTTGCGAGGTCCAAGCCAATTTCCTTGCTCATCTAGATTGTTACAAGTCCATCCAGGATAGTTGAATGAACAGAGAAGATCAATCTTCCAATGGTTCTCGGCAAGTTGAAGGAAAGGGAAGGCCTTATAAGTGTTTGAGTAGATGATCTCCTTGGCAGAAGTGTTCACTTTACCCCAGCTCTTTGGAGTCATGTTCTTTGCAACTAGTTCTGCCCAACAAGCTTGAATCATCTTGTGAATAGCCTTGAGAGTTCCCTCAGAGACTGTCTGCCCTTGTTCATCTTCTATGAACGCAAATTTGTATTGCATGTTCCCATGGGCCTCAGGACTATTTGTCCATTTGTTGTACTTGTGTTGGATTCAAAAGCAAATATTTGGATACATCTCAGCGGTCATTGTGGGGCTACTAGGTGTGCCTGCTGGTGCTTGCAATGAGGCAGATAGCTGTTCAAGCATTAACCTAAATAGTGTAACATAATCAGTGTACATAATACATAATGCCAAATACTCACTTCAGTGTATCATGCTCTGTTGTAACCTTGATAAGCTGTGTCTCGAGAGTCTTGCATTGCTCTCTCAACACCAATACATCCTGCATATATACTTGACCAGCCTACCCAATACAGAAAGCAGGAGAAAATAATATATGAGAAATGGTATACTCCTGAGAATGAGCTTACTGTAACTGGAGAATAGCCAAAGGGTTGCTGATTAATACTGGGACTTGCTTGTGGAATTAAGGGGGTAGCAACACGTTTGAAGATGTCTGTCTCTGACATACCCTCGGAGAAACCTATGGATGTGTTAGTTGAGAATACATTACCATTGTCTAGCATAGAAAAATCATATGTTCCACTCATCATAAAGATAAGATTGGTACTAAGCCACTGTTGACAAGGTTTATACAGTTTCAATAACTCCAACTCAGCTAGTTCCAACCATGCCAACAATCCCTTGCTGGGTTACAACATATGGCCTCCAATCCAATTGCTGAGTTACTCATGCCAAAAACTCCCAAGATCCACATGTTTGGGGACATCATATTGTTAGACATTGATGATGTCATTTCTGGCTGGGCAACCTACATGTTTTCTCTTGATACCACCCAATTGGGAGAAAAGGTAAGCTGTTTGGCCTGTTTGACATCTTCTGATTGGCCTTTTCTAGCAAATCGTCATTCATATCAAGCATTGTGCAGTAGAAACAAAAACTATGTAAGTGCTTGCAACTATCTCGATGGGATGTGCTGACACAACCACAGAGAAGTTCAGACAGAGAATGTAATTGCATCTACTTGTGACACAAAGATGTGCACTGAGATGTAAGCACTTTTATCTTTCTAAATTATTCGTGTTCTAATGGATTCGACAGTCAAAGTGACTCAGATGACATGGACAAGAATTGCGCAGACAAGATCATTCATATTGAACAAGATAACAAACTGTACAACCTGGTCAAAGTAGAGGATGAAGAATTCCCCCATACAGGTGATTTCATTTGGTGCATCCACCAAAGTTAGGCAGCATGAATTTAACTGTTTCAATTACAGTTGCCCAATCCTTCCATGCCACCTCTTTATCTGCTCCAACACATTCCAAGTCTGAGCCAACCACCCAGGTTACTCTTTAAAGTATGTAATCCACACATTTGATTCATGCTTCCTTCCTTTGAAGGTCTTAGAGAAAAGGCACTCACTGGAGGAGTATAGCAAGCGGTTGAGGAAGCATCTTAGGTTATTGTAGAAATTTGTACTGCGTGCTATCTTGTTCCTACACTGTCAAAGAAGAATATATTTCTGAGTGACATATTAGACTATTCAACATCAACATCACCCATATCTTCGTCCTCGTCATCTAGCTGTGAATATATACTATAGGGCACCCCAAGGTCTGAGATATTGATGCCTGGCTTTTCTATCATGCAAAAAAAATGTTACGCGTGGCGTTGCAAATGAAGATCCAGAACATCGGGTGTAACCGAGGTTCTATCTGTAGATGCAGACGATGGGTCGGTCGTTGGGTCGAAGGTAAACGAGGGAGGTTCGCAAGGAATCACCTTGGAACTCACAGAGCACTTCTGTAGTGTGCAGTGGCTAATAGAAGTCCGGGAGGTGGTTCAAGACTCAATGCTAGATTGCGCAGATCAAGAATAGAGACTAAAGTACAAGCAGCTGTGGTATAAGTACTAGCCAGTACGTAAGCAACAGAAGTCCGTGGAAGCGGATGGAACTACTGTGGATTGGTCATTACGTATGAGTCAGTGGGAAGGAAGCGGGTAGACAACACCACTGTGAGAGAAGCGGCAGAGGAGATAAGCTGTCCATAGAATATACCAAAAGACTAATCAATAAGCCTGGGGCCTGGTCCGGTAGGATCCGAAAGAATGGCGTCAGGCCAGAAGGTGGGATAAAGGAGCTGCCAGGTCAGGGATACTACAAAGAGGTAATGTTCCCAGCAGGGGCCAGGGTCGGAATAGGCAAAGGAAAAGAGAAAAATGGACCGTCGCAATAGCACAACCGTAACAAAAAACATCTTCAACTCTGGACGGTAATGTTAGTCTGTGAGGAATCATTACAACAATGCTATGAATGTTTTTGATATCACAAATGTACAGCTCATCTCGCAAATGAGATGCAGCCAGCACTTGTGAGGAAAAGCATAATAGTTCGGTATCTGGTTCTATGTATGGAATGAGAATAGCAATATCCATAAATGACCACTCTTGCTCATCATTGGTTGTAGTTTGAATGGCTAGTCGAGTGAAATACTGAACCTCACCAACACGAACTTTATTGTTATCATGAAACTAAAGAAAAAAGTATAAACAAAGCCAATGTCAACTAGGTTGGCACAGAACATACCTTAACATTGCGAGAAACCCATAAATTGGCCTTTGATTTTAGATTTTCTCTCCAGGCTGAGTGAGCAATCTGTCCATTTGGAAGAAGCAACCGCGCCCATTTATCAAAACAGGGAATATCTTGATTATAAGGCAGGTAACAACATAATGCATGGGTGACCGCATCATCAGGAGAAACAGGGTGCTTTGAATGCTTACAAAGGAGAGTATAACTGCCACCAAGGTCGACTAATCCACGTGGAAGCCCTTTGGGTGGGATATCAAGTTCAGGAATTATAGAAAGTAGTGCATTAACTCGAGACTGGTGCACACCCTCCCAAGCAAGATTGGTGTATGGTTTGGATGGTTGGTGGATTTGTTGACCTAGATTTCCGATCATTCTCTCCATAGTCCACTGTACATAACAGATAGGGGGACCTTTTTGAAATGCCTCCGGAACTAGGTGAAGGACTTGGTGGATGACAGGGCGAACAAAGTGAATGTGATCTTGACGAAGTTGATAGTAATAGAGTTCATAGCTGTGTTCCCAGATACAAAGAAGGGCATGTATGTCTTTGAGCTGTTCATGGGTTAGAGAGTATTGACATACTATCTGAAATCCACGGATGAGCTGGCAATAATGCAACCAGTACTTCAAGGGAAGGATACCATATAAAAGAATGGGAGCAATACTGAATGTGTACAATTGGAATTCCCAAGTCTTGTACTGAGTATTAATTTCCTTGGTGATATTACATGGTTTGCAGTTATAAGAACCAGGGAGGAAGGTTCCAGCTGCAGTGACTTCCTGGCCATGAGACTCCCAAAGATTCTCGTTTCTAAATACAGCCCAATTCCAAGTGGACTTATCATCTCTGGGCCCAACATCCATGTCACCACACCATAGAGAAATGAGGAGGTCCGTGTTATGATCGCCCTATTTTACCCCTATTTTTCACCAATTTTCCTGGCCTTTAACATGCTATATTGCATTAACTATGCAATATCTACACTTATCCTGACGTCTAAACCCCAATCCGGATTTAGCCAACCATAGTCAAAGCGAGTCATCGAGGCAACGCACAGCAGTGCAAGGCTGTGCAGATACCTGTGCTAAAGCAGTGCCCATCCAGCCCCTATGGCAGTGCTCAGCTGTGCCTGAGCAGTGCATGGCTGTGCAAACCTTATCAACCTCAAGGATGCTACATGCCACAGATAAGCGCCTCATGGTAATCCTCATGGCTGACTCATCTTTCCTGATATGGAAGGTGAGTATGAAGCACAAGTCAGAACCAGTCTACATGACTCAGAAACACTGGGGCTACGCAACAGATACCAGTGCGCACCCTAGTTCTAGTAGTTCTATTAGATGCATGCGTACTCCTTATGTTCACTGACACAGGATATCATAGATGTAGCATACACGGATGTAAACATTAGAATAGTATATAAAGGCCAAGGGCAAGCACTAGGGATTTTTCCCAGTCTTGTTCTCTTGGAGATTTCCTAGCTCAACTAGCGTCTTCAGTACTAGGCTTACTACTTGCTCTGGTAAGCGATTGGTCCTAGTGGGCTAGTCGTTTCAGTCCGAGATGTTGCTGGCCAAGTGCATAACATTAGTTGTCATGCAGAGGGGAATGCCGAGCGAGCAAGATGGATTAAGACCAAGGATTAGAGGTGGTTTTGTGAGCCCAGTCTCTGTCTTTATCTTGTTCCAGTGCATCTGATTCCAAACAGACACAATCTTGTCAAGATTTTGTGAGTAATCAGAGAAACCGCCAGGGGGGAGGTTAAAAATATCAATATGGGTGTGGTTGCTTTCTTCAGCAGCTTGATCATGAGGGTGCAAGAGAGCAGGATAATAATGGTGAGCATGTTCTTTTCGTCTCCCTGGAAGGCCACAATACAGGTGGCAACCATTTTTACTGCTGTAACCAACCATTCCATTCCAATACACCAAGCCAGGGCCATCAGCGGTTGTAAACAAGAGGTAGATAAATGAAAGATAGCGCAAATTGGAAAGCGGGTCCCATATGGAAAGTCCCTCATGTTGGATGGCAGCAAGGTGGTATATGCCAGGAAACAAGAAAAAATCGACATTCTTGGGTTTCTTAGGGCCCGGGATAAAGCTACCAGGTAGAACATGGAGCTTGTGATAATGGATGTTGGGGGGAAGGTTGGCTATAATCCATATGTACATCCAATAGTCCGATTCCTTGCTTTTGTAGAGCTGTGCCCTATCGAGGGATACCATGAGAACTATGTCACGTTCTTTTATGTTGCCATCTAATACAGCTCCTAGGAAGTCCCAGCCCATGACGATATCATTCACAACTGGTATATGGGGAGAATGGCTAGTCACAATATTGTGAAGCATTTCCTGGGACTTTTCCCAGCGATAGCATATGGCACTTGCACTCATTGGATTACGATTCTGTGCTTGAAGCTGAGGACCCACTGGAATAGTCGTAAATTGTTGAGCAGGTACCTTGATATGACTATTGGTTCCTTGAAGTTTAGCTTGGTCCCAGCGTGAGGCCTGACACAGTGGATATGTGTCCAATTCACTATATGGTCCAGTGAAAGTGAGACAAGTGTTGGGACACATGTTATTGAGGATTGGTTCAATTCCAGTGTATGTAGTGACAAGTTTCTCAATGTGATAGAAGCTCAGGATTTTTCCTACATTAGGAAAGTTGTGCTTTAGGGAGTGAGAAACACCCTCATAAGCAGCTTGTTGTTACGCTTGACTCGGGTAGAGGCGAGTGTAGACTCGGGTGCAAGGGCAATGTTGTTTGGAAGCGTAAGCTTGACCGGACACGGAGTGGTCTAGAGGTGTAGGCCTGACTAGAGAGACTTGGACGAGGTTGGGACGAGGAGGTCGAGGAAGTCGGCTAGGCGAACAATGAGACGGACTTGTAGTAGGCAATCAGCTTGGTGTATTCCCAAGTAGAAATAGCTTAGAGTATACAGGTCTGTGCGAGCCATATTTAAAGGGAAGGGGAAAGCGCACAGACCAAGAACAAGAAAGGAAACTATCGTCAAGATAGGAAAAGAATGTTATGGAATGGCGTTGAAGAAGTGTGACTAAGCAGAGAGATAAACACTACTGGATGAGAGGAAATGATGACAAGAAAGTGAAGAGCAATCGGCCAATGTGGAGGGAAAGAAGTCATCGTAGAGGAAAGGGGAATGGTGTCCATGAGAAGAAAGAAGAGTAAGGGGTGAATCGTAACACTTGTGATGAGTTTTCGAGGGTGAGATACATGGAGATGCCATGTCAGATAGCAGGATCATCTATTACAAGTGGAAGAGCTGGTGGCTGGTAGAGGTGATCAAGTGCATCAGGTGAAAGCTGAGCGGTGGGATCATGAGTGAATGCATTAGAAAGCGCTTGAATAAAAGCCATGGTTTCTTGCATTGGCTTGAAGGTTGTGAGAGAGGAGAGGGCCTCGATATCCAAGATGGGCTGAGGTCGGTGCTGGTAATCTATAAGATGATGGAGTGGATGAAGATCCCAGTCAGGAGAGCCTGGGCATATGATTCATGGACCTGGCAGGGAATCTTCGTGTGCACGGGGAGAACCAGGAGGTGAGAACCAGGAGGTGAGAAATGCTAGGAATTCATTAGCAGCTTGAAGAAATATGACATGAGATCTAAACAAACCTGGGGGGAGCCTGTGCATGCAAATGAGAGTTCTGGTTCCATGTATGCACTGGAAAAGTCCAACTGGGGATCAGGAGATGAGGAGTGCTAGAAATAAGTTAAAGTACAAGAAGATACAGTATTAACAAATTTAAACTGACCTCTGGGTCCCCCTGACACCCTTGTTTCTTGGATTGTGAGGACTGTTCATCAAGTTCATGCAATCTCTTTTGCACAGGAAGAATGGCATCTCTTCTGCAGGCAGTTGTGCCCCTGCATGTATGACTAGAGGTGGGCTGTGAGAGACCATCAAACTTTGCTTCTTGAATCTGTTGTCACTCCACATTCAAGCCAGCTTCCTGGAAATGATGATACCAGGTTGTCAATGAAACCAGGTGAGGCTGCCCATAATTGTATCTGAAGCACACACAATTGTAGTGCTGGCTTGATGTCCCAGTGTCCATGGTGTGGTTGTTGCCAGTGTAGAGTCAACATGTTGCCATGGCAGTTTCGTGAAGTTTGCCATATTGGGTTGCATGCAATTGCATTGATACAAAAGTTGAGGTTGCACTGTCTCAATCAGATATACACAGACATTGACATATGAATATTTGTAAATTTACATTGGTATTTATGCCTGGGATTTGAAGTCAAGCATTGCATATGTTGCGTTGCCTTGATCAGATATATGCAGACATCAACATACAAATATTTGTACATACATGCTATAGCATACGGAATCAGTAACGGACATGGTCAATTTTCACTGGGGATCACATCTACCTAGTTGTGAAAAAGCATTTTCGATACACGGATCATGACTCCATTTACTCCTATCATCCAACCAACCACCATGTCTTTTTCTTTTTCGTCATGGCATGAGCACATACGCCAACATGAAATGATCTGGAAATTCTGGGACAACAACTATGCACTGCATTTACCCAATCCGATGGCATAGTAAACGATCGAATGTGCTTCTGCTGTTATTGTCAATCAAGATGTCATGATTGTGTGCAATGCATTCTTTAATGCTACCGCAAGAGCCTGAGGGACATGGGGCAGGAAAGGATAACAGGTTTGTGGTATAGAGGTGAAATGGTGTCACCTGTCCTAGAACAGAGAGAGGCTGTGCCAATATGGAAGACACTGGTCACCATACAATTGTCACCATGTGCATCTTGGCACGGCTCATTTGCATCTATCCTGGATCCAGCAGAAGAGATGACACATGGGCAAAAGTATGTCCGGGGTACATTCCTCGTTCCCCAGATGGACAGTCTACTAGTAGCTCCCACAAGCCCATCTCTTACGATCAGGCAAGCATGCCTGCTCAAAAATGTCACTCGGCATGTTCAAGCCACTAACAAGTGCTTTATAGTAAACAAGGCTCTGATTGTGGTTGCTTACAGTATAGTAGGTGAATTGTTGAAAATGATGTCTAAACAGTTGTTCAGATTTGCATGAACCTATATGGTGGCCCTGCAATTGTAACAGACAGGTGGTTCTGTGTTTGTATCATAACATGAGAGAGAGAGACTACAATGGTCATTCTATTTTGTGACAGAACTCCAGTACATCCATCGCCAGGTTGCTAATATATCCGCCAGGTGTAAGAGGGTTCAGGAGTACAAAGGCCATTTATTATCAACACTATGGGAAATACAAACATCAAAATTTGCATAGTATTTGCCATAAATTCAGAGTGATAATCAATGAAAAATGGTGGGGACTCAATGAAATTCATTGGTCTGCGAACTTACTGAAATATGCAAAAACTCCATGAAATTTCATTGTATTTTTGCCAAATCTTGAGTGACATATGCCAATGAAATTCCAGCAAAATATTTAATGTAAGCCACTGACATGAAATGCTGCACCAATGGGGGTTCAAACTCACAACTTCCCATGATTGCCTAGAAAGGCAACCCAACTGCACACAACCACTACACTAAATGTGTTTGGTAACTAATCATGCTGATACATTATGTAGTACATCTTTTTAGTGTCACTCATTGAATGCCTAGGGTGAGGGACAGGAATCCACATAGTATTGTACCTGTGTGGTGCTACAGGGAGTGACATCACATTGGATAGACAATCTGAAAGGGTCTGTACGGCCCAGCTGGTCTATGGGAGCACACCTGTTATTGGATCACTGCTGGCTCTTGCCAATGAGAAGCCTTCTCTTCCCCACCCACCTTCACCCTTCCATACACAACCAGCCTCACTTGGGTTGTGCATGCACACTCTTGAACCCTCAAGCAGTCATCACCTCTGCCTACTCCCCCATGTGCTACAGTTGGGAGTTCTCTGAACAGCCCTGGATGGGCAGTGGTTGGAGTAGTAGCAGCTCCCTGACAAGAGCTTTCACCGGCTCAAAACTGCTATTTACCTGCCCCCTTACCTGTCCCTGTGGATACTGTAGCCCACTAGTGACACCTGGCCCCAATCCTAGGAGAGGGGCACCCAACAGGCACACAAACAGGTCAACAGACCAGGTGGCCTCTCCCTTGCACACTAACTCACAACCAGATAGGCCTTCAGCCTGCCTGGTTCCTCCAACTGTCTCTAGCATGCAAGGAATTGAGCGGCATACCGCTTTTCGGACTCTAACATCATGTTCTCATGAGCACCCATGTGTCTGGAGACAAGATGTAACTCCAAGGATGGTTGGGAATGCCAATCTTTTGTAGTCACACCAGTGCATTTTTTTTCAGTGATACATTACATGAATAATTCAGTGTGTTTTTTCATGGTCCTAGATTAGCTTTGCAAAACTCAATGAATTCGACAATTCATTAACTCAATGAAAACTGTTGATGATGTATTCAGTAGATACATCAATGAAATTTCAAGGTTACATGATTAGCTACATGAATTTCAGTGTTTCCACTACCCACAGTGTTGATCTCAACCACACACACCAACATCAACAATGAGACTTTATGAGCTGAGGGCTGGGGATAGTAGTGTTGGAAATCTGATATTTTATACTTAGCATTTCCTGCTTTCGCTTCACATAATTCATTGATTACATTATAATAACCCTTTTAAAGATGTTAGCTATCTAATGTTCTAGACTCTTTCTATCTTTATTCATGTGTCATCATGCTGATGTCACATCTTTCTAGAATGTTCCATATGACTCCATATGACTCATATTGTGAAGCAGTGGAGCTAGTGCTCCACTTATTTGAAATATGAGGCTATGCCTGTCAACTAGTGACACAATAGGGCACCAATGGCAGTTAACTCTCACTTTATTTAAACTCAGACAATACATAGATACAAACAGTATCAGTCCACTATATAAGGACCTCATGTATCGTCTTTCTTTTCTTTAACTGAGCTTACATCTCTTCCACTCTCACTACTTGAGAAGACCACCTAAGTTCTTGAACGCATCTCAGCCTTATCAGTGAGTATCTTCCCCTCACTGCTCCCTTGGCTGTTGTCTCTGCACTGTTCAGAAAGTAGTGCTTCTAAAAAGTAGGTCATCTATCTCTCTTTTTAATCTGTTGTCTTGAATGCTTGCCCAAAGTTGTTAAATTTGGTTCATCAAATCATGAGTATGTTCTGCTCCATAATGAATCAACTTTGTAGGCAGCAGGATTTGTATGAGGTTGAGCAAAATGTGATGCAGGTTCTGATACCAGGCATTAGGGCATGGGTGGCAGTCTGAAAACCACTGGTCTGACTCTTTGAAGGTCAGATGAAAACTCTCTTGCTCATTTCTACTTTATTTGAGCCCATTCAACTCACAGAACAATATACCATAGCTATCATATTGTACAAATATGCTAAATTGGTGTGTTCAAAAAGAAAAATGGAAGGGGTGTGCCAGTATCTAAACACATTGGTTAACAACAAGTACAATGTGGTGGCAGCAATTCGAATGTGGATGGGTGAGAACATCCATCATGCCTGTTATGATTCCTTCCTGCCCTTTCTCTTCCTTTCTTTTACGCTTGTTTCCCATGTACTACTTTACCCTTACCAGCGATGCATTGGATGCTCATCTCTCTCAGCTGGTTACCACCATACCTGTACTCCCTATCTCCCAATAGCCATTTGCATGCTAACTGGCTTTTTTCCATTCACTCCTACTTATCTCCTATTTCTGATGCTTTGTCATGAATGTTCTACAACATTCCATGACCTTCTACTTCTGCTTACATCATCTTCATCTCCTCTTAGTATATAAACCTATCCTTCCTGTACTATAACTTCTCACGCTTGTTTTTCCTAAACTACCACCTGGAATCCAAGCCTCTTGTCCTGCTCCTTAGCCATGCTAAGGTCTTGTCCTCTCTTAGTCTTAAGCCTACTATTGAGTGGCTTCTGTATTGCTTCGACTGTCGTTGTTGCACAATACCCCTTTGCTCCTTGATGCCTCAACACCCTTGAGGTTATTCCGTCTCCCTATGTATTGCAACAGATATACATTGCTAGGAAATCCCTAGGACCCTTGCCCCTTTGTTCCTCATACTCCAGGTCTCTTGGGACTATACTAGCCCCTTCCTGGGTCTATCATAACACCAGAAAGGTTTTCTCTTGCAGAATGCTCTTTTCATCTGTGACTTCAACCTTCACTTCACATACTTGCTTACTGGATGGAAAGGATCAGCAACCAATACATGTGTCTATAACAATGCAATCTCATT